>BSAI01000100.1:918152-983810 GCA_036245035.1 Adrianichthys oophorus
CTCTTTACGTTAATAACTCTTTACGTTAATAACTCTTTACGTTAATATCTCTTTACATTAATATCTCATTATGTTAATAACACTTTGTTAAAAACACTTTGTTAAAAACACTTTACGTTAATAATTCTTTACGTTAATAACTCTTTATGTTAATATCTCTTTACGTTAATAACTCTTTACGTTTATATCTCTTTATGTTAATATCTCTTTGTGTTAATGACTCTTTATGGTAATAATCAGCGATGTGCGGTAAGGTTCACGGCTGGTGAGGCACTGACGTCATCAGTCACATTTACGAACACAGTAACCCTACAGTGTAGCTTATACATCATTTGATTGGCAGCAGTTAATGTGTGTTGTTTAAACTTAATTTCAACATTTTTCTTCCATTTACAAACTTTAGCAGAAAAAAAATAATCAAAATAGTTATCATTTACTTACTTTTAGTTATAAATAAAGTAAGTAAATAACTGAACGGCTGCACTTGACTTTCTATCACTAATTCTATCATTCTTTAGCTGAGGTGTCACATTCTCTGGGCTCACTCACGCCCTCTGCCTTGTGGCCGGCGTACTGCTCCTTTTGACTTCAGGAAGTCAAAATGTTGCAACTATCAAAATAAAAGTTTATTGAAGACAATTCAAACCAAGAAATTGGATTCATTCAAACTAAACTTTTGGCTAAAATGGCAAATATTTATTTATGATGTTTGCCTCGCAATTTGTTAATAACGTTTATTTCTTTAGTTATGCTTCTGAAACACATAATTATAAAAACAAAGTCAGTTGTTGGGATCTTCCTGATTTATGTCCTTCACAAAAACAATGTTTTCAAAAAATGTAATCTTGAGCTTCTGAGCTACGAATTGAAGAAATCCCACAACTGTTGAGATTCAAAGCTCAACAAAAATAAGCCCTAAAAAGGCGGGAAGAATGTTTGTGTTTTACCTGGACACTGTAGTGCGTGTCCTCGTCCAGGTCCCACAGCACGCACCAGTGGCTGGACGTGTTCACCTCCCGGATGGAGCGCTGCATCAGGCCGTCCTGCCTCTGCACACACCGAGAAGAGACGTGAAAAGCATTCAAACAAACAAACAAACATACGAGACACCGCCGCCTCTCCCAAAAGCAGCAGCAGCAGCTGCTGCCGGATCTGAGGGTTCATCCTCATCCTCCTCCAACCTTTGAGGTTGGAGCTCTAATGAGCATCTTCACCTCGTATGAATTCAACCCCAAGCTTCTCTGTTCCGCCGGGAAATCAGTGCTGCAGGCGGAGCTACAGCCGTCAGCCACAGAAAAGCAGAAGAAAAAGTCTTCAGAGCTCAACAGAGCAGAATTAATGAACATATGTTAACCTCAGAGAGAACGGCGCCGAACGCTCATGACGGCAGATCTTCTGACCTCAGAAGACATTTCCCATCTCTCAGCTCCACTTTTGGTTCCAATCGAGGAAACCATTTTGAACAAATTGAATTTTCCTCCATCGACGTTCTTCCTCAGAGTTATCCAGCTTTTCTTTATACAGACCATCCGTCCTCTAGCGGCTCCACCATGTTTGTCTTTATGGGCTTTAAGTGAAAGGTCATCAAACCGCATCCTTAAAGGTTCAAAGACCAGCAGACGTGGAAACGAGACAGCGCCACCTACAGTTTAATGACAACGTTGATGTTGAAATGCATTCAGGCTGCAGATTCATTACAATCTCCACACGCCGGGATGGATTTTCCCAAGAAGCCGTTTAGATTTCAGGCCAGTTACTATGGTTACCAAAACCAGATAAAAAAATAAATACGTCTTTTCTATTCTATTGTTCTAGATTTTCAGTTAAGAAACTTTAATGACGTATCCGGTTTATTTGACCTTTCTGTAAAGACGGTAATTTTTTATGTTCAGGGCAGGAATTTGTCCAATAAGATTCCTCAATTAAAGTAGGTGGAGCCTGCTGGCCCCAACGTTCAAAACGTGAAGTGGTAGGGGTGTGGACTCCCAACAAGCCATGATTACCAATCACGCTTGATTGGTAAGAGAGGTTGCCATAGAAACGTTGACTCAGACCAACTTGAACCAATCACTGACGACGTCTGGCTCCGACATGGCGGTGTAAATATTGTGTAAAAATGGCAACTGAATTGATTTGTGTCATATGCAGTAATTGTTCCAAGTCTGAGTCATTGTTTCTACGGCAACCAATCAGGAGTGAGCTTGTTAGATCATACCCCTACCACTGTCAAAGGTTTTGAACGTTGGGCGAGACCACATACTTTATAGTCAATGGATCAAAAGTATCAAATTTATGAAACAGAAGGTTAAAAATCTCTGATTTGCAAATAATCTAATAATAATAACAGGTTTCTTGTTTCGAAGGAGAGAAAACTAGAAGACTAAAAGTAGAGACAAACTTGAACTAAATTTAAAAAAATAGCTAAAACCATTTTAATATGTTGGTTCATGAGTCACCGAACCGCCGTGTGACTCCTACAGCAGCAGCTGTGTCCCTTCTCCATGACAACGGTCGGGTTGAAGCAAGTCCATCCGTCGTAGCGGATGTTTGCTTTCGCTCAAGTGCAATAAAGTCTCCTCAGTCCTGAGTGGGGACGGTGTTCCAGAGCTGCTGCCTTCAGGCCGAAACTTCTTTAAGAATATCTATTTGTGTGTGTGTGTGTGTGTGTGTGACAAACAGTCTTTGTTAGTCAATTTCAGCAAAACAAAGTCTTTTAAGTAACATGACTTATTAGTAGGACAATAAACACATTTGAGTCATTTTGAAGGGCCTAAAAACTTTTACTTTGAAAGTTGTGTCCACTTTGGGGTCATCAAGCCCCAACGAATGTGCCATGTGTCACAGAGAAGCCGAGCAAAATGATAAATTAATGTAATAAATAAATTAAATAAATAATAAACAACAAATTAATTAATAAAATAAATAAATAATAAACGGATGTAATAAATGAATAATACATTAATTTAATAAATCAATAAAAAGTATTTAATAAATAAATAATAAATTAATTGAAACATCATCTCATTTAAGAACAGACAAAAAAATAAAACCAATGACGCACATCAAACAAGAGGGTCACAAAAACACGTCCATGTTTTTGAATCTCTAGAGAACAGGAAGAACGTCGTCATCTACAAATGGAGAAATCCTGGAACCAACAAACAAGAACTCACACATAAAAAGAAGCAGAACATCTGTAGAACTGCACCGGCTGAAGGCCAGAGTTTATGACTATGTTCATGTCGGGCTTGTTTGGCACGTTCAAGAGCGCTGCCGTGCTGCCGTGTGATGATATGCAACCCTTTACAGTGGTGAAGTGATTATGCAAATTAAGGTAAAAGAGTTGATTCTGTCACGTTGAAAGGTGCCGTGTAATTGCGTAAATGGTCGAGGAGTTACGATACTCCAAAAATTGTCTTATTTAGGCTTTTCCAATTACATTTTAAGATTAAAATAAAATAAAACACTGGGATAAACTTATTTCAGCTTAATGAAATCTTTTAAGATCCCTGAAGTTAGCTTGATAGCATTGGCTGTTGGAGTATGACAAGTATGGTGGGAAAGAAAAGAATTTCAAAGGACTGTGGGTAAATTGTGCCAAAATCTGAACCTCCTTCACCGATTTAAGAGCATTGACCTTTAAAGGGGCAATCAGTAGAACTAACCCTCCACCACCAAAAAAAGCTCATCACATCCTTCATCCTGACAAATTGGACTCCTGCTTTCCAGACGCTAAAAGCGTGTGAGGAACTAAAAGCAGAGGAGCAGTCGCTAAACGAGGAGCTCCAGGCTCTCCAGATGTTAGAGTCGCAGCCTGAGTGGCGTCCTCCGGCAGCGCTGCAGGCGGCGAGCAAGCTGTCACCGTCCGACGGCGCAGATACATGCCTGCGGTTCGCCACCCACTCCGTAAGAGCTGGGAATCACTGCCAGTTACTCAGCAGGAACGGACCGAAGGGAAAAAAAAAAAACGCAAATGCTCAGGATTTTACAAGAAGTTGCTGAGTCGACTGACAGTTCATCAAAAGAAATAAGCTAGCAGTCCTGAGCAGCGACTTCTCTGTGATTAAATCTCTGATCTTGTAAAACGATGGTTAGAAAAGAACAAGAGAAGCAAATACAGAGAGAAGGTCAAAGTGATTGACCCCAAACGTTCCCTTTAATTCCAGACCTGATCGATGAACTTCCTTTAAAAGCTCACGTCAAGCTATGAGCCTGGATGAGCAGAAACATGGAGGTATCAGCCAGACACTAAAGACCAGGACCTTCCACTGCATCACAAAGGAAACCAAAACTTTTTAGAACTAAATAACATCCAGTCAAAGATTCCAGATATTCTACCTTTTTCTGGAGCTATGTGTCCCTGCAAACCCCGGTTTGAGTTATCACATTCTGCTCCTCGATCTTCAGCACCTTTGACTTTCCAGGTCAAACTCAGCTCCGGAGGATTGTCTACTCTCTAGACAAAGTTCACATCTGGACTGTAGGGGACACCAATCGGAGTTTATCCATATTCGGAGAGAATTCATCTTGAAGAGGCCAAAAAACTTTCAGATCGAGTCTGCAGCCGACATGCAAAGCTGCTTTCCTCCTCTGGAATTGAGAAGAGTCATGCTAATTCAAAGAGCATGTGCTATTTAGGCGTCACCAGCAGGAGTTGGGGTGTTAAGGGGTTACCATTAGACGAGAACTTTGGCTCCAGTATTGACGTTCTTTGAATTACCGGAACTCGCCAACAATTGACGCATTTAACAAAGTTCCAGCAAATTCTGAAGCAACGCACTAATGTGCAATTCTCTATTAATGTAGTGTTACTAAGGTAAAGTAAAAACAAAGTGTAGCCAACGTAAAATGTTATTTAAAAAAAGTGTTACTTACGTAAAGTGTTAAAAAGTTTAAAAACTGACTTGAAAGGGCACAAAATATTTAGAAAACCAATATTTTGAACAAAGGCACTGGAAAGGTCTTTTTCAGTATACGGACCTATAATCTGGACAAAGAAACTACACATACAAAAACTGGCGCCTTTAAAAGTCTCATTAAAAATGAAATGCAAATATTACAATGTAGTATGTAGAATTGCTTATCAAGCAAATTTCATCTATAAAACTTTATGTAGATGATTCAACTGAACTTGTTAGGATTAAATTGAGGATTTGTGTAGGAATAAGTGTATGTAAATGTGGATGTATTTATGTCTATGTTTATTCAAAATGTAGGCTGGATTTAATAGTTGTGTAAAAATCATATTTATTTTCTTTTATTTGAAGTGCTTTGGTTTACTGTTATTGGTGTAGCGATGGGGGCAGAAAATATAAGTTTTCTTCTTTCTGCTTCTTTTCATGTATTAGCTGTTTTTTTATTCTGTATTTTGATTTTAATAAGTGAAATTAATGTTTAAAATAGTAAATTGTTATTAACGTTAAGTGTTACTAACAAGTATTGCGGTGTTGGAATCAGGTGATTAATGAATGCGTAAACAGTTGTTGGTAGTTGGAAGAGTGCACGTCATTCAAGTGTGACCGGCGACATCTCCAGTGTTAAACTAAATAAATCCTTTATTGCTATTCAAAAACGTTCCTCTTCCACCATGTTAAATAAATCAGTATTTTTACTTTAAAACACTAAATGTGTATTTAGAAACCTTTTTACATTTACATACCCGACTCCTAATGGAGGTGCTGTCCAGTTCTAGTCTAAAGGCTTTATTTAGTTGGTACAGAAATGCTCCAAATTTCAGGAAAGTGTGACCTGGAAATCCCTTTTTGAGTGCAAAGTTCAGTTCCTTACACTATTTTTAGAGGAACGGCAGAAAAAAAAGGTCTCATCCAAGTTCCATCAAACATTGGATAACTTTTCCGTCAAAAAAAAAACCCTCACAACCAATCTCCAGAATTAGTTCAGACAAACATCCTCTCAGCTTCTGAAAGCCATTCTGATTAGAAACTCCACAAACTCCAGCTGTCTCAAAGTGGGTTACTTCCTGTTTGTGTGCATCGGTGTGTGAATCTCTGCTGGGATTTAGAGCAACTTCAGAAAGCAAGCGTTTGTCAGGGAGCGTTCAGTTGTCCCCCTTTTCTTCTCGAGAAACACGAGGCTTGTTAGCCAGAGATGGTGCGTGTGAAGTAATCTCCACAAAGCGGCCGGTCTGCTGGTCCAAATGAAAGCCAGAGCCGCCACGCTGCTCATTTAAAAGCACAACTGGCTTCCGAGACAATAAACAGACACTTGATTGACAGAGCAGCTGCTTATGTAACGACTGCTTTGCCCTCCACATCCGGAGGATGACTAACAGCCAAACTAAAGCGAGCTTGGCGGATAAAACCTGCATCTACCTGCTCCCATCACCCCCCTCCATTAATATTTGAGCGCAGCTTTTACATAAGCACTTTTTCAGGTTATGGCAGGAGATGTTTTACATCACTTTCCAGTGTTTTTTTTATGCTGATGGAGCTGGAAGTAGGAGTCTTAAATAAAAAAAAAAAAAAAAAAAAGGAGACAGTTCTGCTGCTGTGGACCATCGGCCCAAACAGTTGAGTCCCGGCCAAATTGTTTCTGCCAATGGAGACAACTCCCACTTGGATCACAGCTATGTTTGGGCTTCTCTTTGCCAACGCGGCGAGAGGCAGAAACTGATGAAAATGAGGCGAGCTGAGTGAGCCGTCTGAATTTCAAGAGATGTGAAACCGAGATAATTTCCGATTATGTAACAATAGAATGCATGTGGAAGCTCTAGTGCTCCAGGAGGTAGGGCTTGATTTTATAGTTAGCATGAAAAATTGTTTGGCTATTCCTTTAAACTGGAGACATGTAAATAACACACATTCTTTGACCTACCGTAACTCTTTGACTGCAGCAGAATCAATGTCAGTACTTTGGTACTAAATGTTGCATATTAGCACAAAGCTGCTTTTCTCTGCTTCAGAATCCAGTGGAATTACGTTAACTGCGTACACGGTTGAAAAATCACAGTAGTTTAAAGAATGTCTTTCTACTTTCTGATTATATAATAGAGTTAATGTGGTTTGAATGTTTTAAATTCACAAAACAGTGTTCCTTTGCTATTTAACCGTTCATCCTTTGTTGCCTCAAATGCAAATATTTTTTTTTGCAAATTTGCTGTTTTTTTTTTTTTTACAGCCCATTGTGTTCTGATTGGCTGTAGACCACTGTCAATCTGTCCCCTCTTTGCCATGTCTCCTGTACTGAACGCCTTCAGTTTGCCAAATCTGCAAAAATCTTTGATCGTAATAAGTACATTGTCGTCATCATATAACACTGCACTTGTGTTTTAACTTTGAGAGCTTAAACAAGAGAGGCAAATGTGAAAATGTTCATGTCTGTGAGAAAAATCTATGAAGTGTGTAGTGAGGAGCTTTACAGCCTTAAAACATCTATAATTACGGTAAAAATATAGCTGACCACTCACTTTCTTGCTTCTCCAAGCAAAAACTGTACAAACCCATTATGTCTATAAACACAGTGATTTAAAAATAAATCATATAATGTGATTTCCAGATTTTGATGTCTCTTACAGTGAACATGCATCTAAGATGACAATTTCAGACCCCTCCATGATTTCTAAGAGGGAGAATTTGCAAAATCACAGGGTGTTCAAATGCTTATTTGCCTCACTGTCGGTGAAAGAAATCATTTTTGCAGATGACACAACCTTCTATAAACATGCATTTAAAAGAAACAGAAGTCCCATTTTGTTTTGGATTGGGCATTTCAATAATTAAAGCTTGCCTGTATGGCTTTTGTAAGAACTGAGGATTCAACTATTCAATCAAAGAGCCACACCCACTGACGTTTTCAAAACCGTCTCCTAGTACATTGTAATTCATTTTACATCTGGTTGTTCTGTAAAAAAAAGTTTTCAATCAACTAGAGAGTTAACAGCAGACGTTTTACGATGCAAAAACCATGGAGTGAAAGACCAAAGCCATGCTAAATGAAAACACCCGACACCATTAAGTGTTGTTCTAGCATCAGGAATCTCGACCCCATTTGAGCAGTAAAGTTTTCTTAGCCATAGCTGTGTAATTCCAGCAACATGTGAGAAATCTTACATGTCTCTTTTATTGTGCTAATGTGTTTCTTTATTTTTTCTAAATGTAGTTTTTATGGTGTATATATGTTTTGATAGGTGCATTTACGTAGTTACTTAGAATTAATTTCACGTGCCATGTAAAAAATGTGCAAAGATTATGTTTTTTCAAGCTCCAACTTCCCACATCCTAATTCAGATGCAAAGCAGGAGGTACCAAAGATTGCAACAAACAACTAGAGGCTGGTTTCAGAATAAATTAATACTTTATTTACTTTTATGTTAAAGAAGCTAAATTTGACACCAAAGTCAACATGTGTATAGTTTTGTTTTTTGCTTTGTTTCCTATTCATATTAACAATTTTATTTATTTATTGTAAAATTATCTTTTGAATTTTATTGGATCTCCAATAAATATTTGTATTTTTGTAGGTGGTTTTTTTTTGTTAGCCATGGGCGGGGCTTAATACCTCAAGACTGTGTGCTGCTTATTTAACGAGTCACCTAGTGGTTCACTTGGTGAACTGATTTGGTTCCGGTACTTTCACTTTTGAACCACCTTCAACGAGGGAGTGCAAGTGTCTCTGTTATAGATAAATAAAACTTTTTTGAAGAAAGCGCCATCACTAGTTACTGGACTCTGATGTTAAACTAACTATAAAGAAAAAACACGAACCCTGTTTTTGTGAACACATGGTTGCTAAGGTGAATGAAGAAATGTGTTAGGACAGAGTTTGAAGTCAGTATGACCCTGTCACCTCTGTTTTAATCAAAAATGGCTTCCTGTACTCTGGAAGACTTAACCCTCTTGGAGGAAGACCTGCTTTCGTGTTTTCAGACTTGCCCCCCCATATGGGTCGCTGAAAGGATTGGCAGGGGGTGTCATTCGGTGCAGCTGCAGATGCGAGGAGTATTCAGCGCTGCTTGCAGCTTTAATTACGTTTGTCTTTTCTTATCGTTTCTATTAGACAGAAATGTTGACATTAACAAGCCTTTAAACACTTTAAATGTTTATGAGAAAATTCCCCTGGGTCTTTTAGAGACTTCAGACCCTAAAGGCTGCTGAGCGGCGTTCTGGCTGCCTCCTCGCCTTTGAGAGTGACGCGAGATTTTAAAAAGCCCTGCAGACACCAGCAGCAGGATGACACTAAGACTAATCCACTCCTCGAGACGGAGGCAAACACAAAGAAATCTATAATTCATTTTTGGAAAAGCTGTTTCCTTGCCCCGAGCATGGCGGAGCTCCAAGTTTGAAAGCATACGAGTCATAGTTTAGGTTCCTGCAGAAAGATGCACGGGGCTGCGGTTGGACCGGGACACGTAGACCTTGATGTGATCCACACAGATGATGAAGAGCTATGGCTCTGTACCTGCTGCGAGATTGCGTAACCGATGACGGCGTCGCCCTGAGGGACGTTCCAGGTCACCATGGCTGAGTGCGCCCTCAGCTGGGTCACCGACACATTGACGGGGGCTGCTGGCACCGCTGGTAAAGCACACAAAAATAACAGACATTTACTTCGAGGACGGTCCATGACAGCAAAAAAAGAAACGAAAAAAGTCAAGCCAACTTTACTTTTGATGGATGAGCTGCTTCTCTGTAAAAACAAAACAATTCCAGAAAACTTTGTTGAAGCGCAATGGAAACATTCGACGTTTCACTTCAGAAGGACATAAAGTGCAGTCAAGTATCCGCGTGCATTTATACCTCTTTACCCATTTTTAATGGCTAAGTTAAGACTTGAACATTAAGGTTTTTTACGTTTCTTTCACATTTTATAATTTAAAAACTTAATTGTAGAACAACAGGTTCATTATGTCTGGATTAGCTGTGTTTTACTAAGAAAAAAACTAAACTATGACCCCCAAGGAAAACCAGTCTATTCAAAATATACATAAAAAGTATCTGGCTCTCTGGTCATGCATAAGACATAAGATGAGACAAAATAAGACTAGATGAGATGGTAGGAGACAAGATGAAACAAGATAATATATGAAACGAAGCAATATGAGATGACAAGAAGTGTAACAAGATGAGATTAGACGAGATAAGGTGGCATGAAATTAAACAGGATGACATGATGATGAGATAAAATAACACGCAAAGAAATTGAGATATGAGATGACATGACACAAGGTGACATTAGATTAAATGAGTTGAGGCAAGATGGGATAAGATGAGAAAAGATTATATGAGATGAAACAAAATGGAATTAGTAGAGACAAGACTATCGAGGAGATGACATGAGATGAAACAAGAGAATAGGCGAGATAATACAGGACAAAGTGAGATGACATGAGAAAAGACGAGAGGATGACATGGAACGAAATGACGTAAGATGAAACGAGATAGATAAGACAACATGAGATGACATGAAACAAGAATAGATGAGATGAAACAGAACAAGATTGGATGAAACTAGATAAGACGAGGTGAGATAAGACGAAACAAACGGAGATGACATGAGATAAAAAGATAATTTGAGAAGATTAGATAACATGTGACAAGAATATATTTCATTGATCTCTGGAAGTTAAAACCAAGTCCAAGCTTATTATTATTGACATAAAACCTCGAAGGATTTTGGGAAAACAATACCTATGAAAACAATATAATGAAATTATTCCTGACTATCATTGATATTACAATAACATCTGAGCTAAAAACCTCCAAAGAAAACTAAATAAATGCCACTTTAAAAGCTCAAAAAAACTCTGATAATGACTGAGGGGGCATGAAAAGCAAGAACGACACGGCTTTTGATCCATTGCCAGGTTTTTACCACCAGTCAACGACTATTAAATCGAGCTCATCCATCTCCAGCTTTTTCTCCACCGACAGAGTTAACACTCCACAAAGCAATTTTTGTTCCCATTGGGGAGGGGGGGTTTGTTTTTATGCAAGTTTGTGACTTAAAAAGGAAAAGAAAATAACAGCGGGGAAAAAATGCTGCAACCAATTAGGGCATCAAAGCAAAAACTAGATATTAAAATGCAGAGTTTTTAGTTTTGTGGCAAATGAAAGGAGACCTTGAGTGTAAGCAAACATCCAAAAACACATTCATTCTGAATTCATTTCTTGTTTTTTCAAAGAGGCTGTCTATGGAAGAGTTGTTTCGCCATGACTCACATTCGTTTTTCCACTTTGATTAACGCCAGCGGAGAAAAAGGGTTGGTTGGTTTGTTTGTTTATAGGAGCTTTTGAGGAAAACTGAGGTGAGACAAACGTCAGAGGCTTTTTAAAGCACCTTTAATCCTAAAATCAGCAAATCATCTGAACAGCTACAAAAAATACATGTGAATTCAATAATCAAAAAGGATGATGACTCCTAGCAGCTAACTTGTTTTCAGAAGAGTTGGCTAACTCTAGCCGAGACACTTGAAAGACATTTTTGTTAAACTGTCATTGGCAATTCTCAATGACCTACACGGTAGTAAATATTGGTAAATAAGAATGACCTTTTTGCACTTAGTAGAAAAATTGCAACAACAAAAAAAAAGTATATAACGATTCAGCCTTAAGCCAGCTTTGGACTCTCACATACATTTAGGTCCAATTACATCATTTATCCAAAAATGGCGGCCATCTTTTGCAATGTCTCACCAGTGGCAACCGTTAGGAACAACAAAGGTGAAAATGGAATTGCATACATGCCATTAAATGAAACCAGGTTCCACCCACATTAGGAGTCACTGTTTATCATAGAAAGATTCTCCAAAGTTATCCCACCGATGGATTGGTTTGTCAGTCTGTTTAAAATGGAGACGAGTCATGAAATGGTTTTCCAATGGTGGTCTGGAATCTCAAAGAATATATAGAGTTCCCTTTCTATATCGCTGAAGACCATTGTCAATCAATCAATTGATTCTGTGCTGTCTTCTGTACGGAATGTGTTTAATTGCCAAATTTACACAAATATCTGATTGCAATCAGATTTTTGTTTTCATTCTTTAATCCTGAACGTATTTTTCTACAAAGATTTGAACTATGAAAGCTTAAACAAGAGAGAAAAGTGTGAAAATGTTAACGTCTTTTTGAGAAAATTGTAGAAAGTGTGTAGATAGGAGTTTGACAGCCTTAAAACATTTGTAATCCTAGTTCAAAAATTTCACATATTGCGAATTATAATTAGAACATAACAAATCAATAAACGAGGGAACATTGTATTGTAATCAATGTTTTATCTGAAAACCATCACCTAAAACTACCGTTTAGCTTGTTGCATGTTTTTTTCACCTACCTGGAATGACCACAAAACTCCACCTCCCCCCACAGCTATCTTAAATAGAAAGCAAAGCATTTGATATCCAAATTTAACCCTTTAAGACTGGAGCTACAGTAAATCTTCGACCATTTACGCAATTAACGGTAATTCTAGCTGATTCTGAATCTGAGAAAAGCAGCTTTGTGCTGATATGCAACAGTTTACAGTAATTAAGTGCTTACGCGACCAATGTAAACCAGCTGATACTGACACAGAGGAAAGCTTTTCTCCATATCAGAATCAGCTGATCCACATCGATCGCATTAACAGTTGAAGAGTTATATGTCAAGGAGCGTGTGTCATTCAGATGTCGTCTGCAACATCTCCAGTGGTGAGGGGTTAAATACGTTTATTTTTGTTTGAAACGCATTGACATCCCCCTCCAGTGGTCATTTGAGAAACTGCAAAAGGGTGAATGTTTTCATGCCTCATGTTACAAATTTGATTCAGTGACTCAGGCTGATAAAGTTCTTAGCATTTATATATGCAGTAGGGCTCAAAAGATGGCAGACCTAAACAACATTGCTAGATAAAATAAAAATCATTGTTACCATCCATCCACCTCCTATACCCACTAAGTCCAGTTAAGGATCACTGGGTTGCTGGAGCCTACCCAGCTACTGATATGGAAAATTGAGGTACACCCTGGACAATTCCCTTCTCCATCGTAAAGAGACAGTCACACCTGTGGACAATTTAAATTAACTAATGAAGCATGTTTTAGGGAGGAAGCCACAGAGGGATTTAAACCTGGACCCTCTCACAGTAAATAGAGTGCTAACCAGTACACTACCGTGCAATGCCTATCATGCTACGTTCACACAAAGCTTGGAAACACGCGTTCAGCAACCACTTCCGATGAAAAATCTATGTAAACATGCGGATAGGCTTCATTGTTTAAAAATTTCGTGTTTACGCATTGCTGCGAAAGTTTTTAGGTCAATTTTTGAGCCATTGAACTCGTATTGAAAATTAAACCAGCTGAACTTTGACCTATCCGGGACTCGGATTAGGTAGTGACGAATGGGGAGCGTCCTGTTCAAAACACGGAATTGTAAACCGTTTGAAAGTTGGTCATGAAGAAGAAATCAATTTCAGGTTTTGTGCCCGCCCCGGATTATGTCAGCAAGTCTTTCATACACCGGAAAAGAGTGGGAAGAAAAAAACCCGCCTGTTCTTGAATGCGCATCACATACCTGAAGTGTAAGTCGCCTCACTGTCACTATGGACCTCATTCTTTCAGAAAAGTTGTCGACTGGACCAAAGAGGTACAAACTCACCTTCACTTAATTATTTTTATTTTGAAAACTCTAATCTCTTTTGTTTTTTGCATTTTTAGTTGAACAAAATATAGTTAGTGGATAATGCTATCTAATTTAAATGCAAATTTACAAAGAGTTGCTAATGCCGTACCTGCATTCTTCTTCATTTTTACCTTTCAGACAGACAAAAAAAATTGAGTGTACAAAGTTGGAACAAAAGCTCAAAGCTTTTGTTCTAACTCTGTTCTGCATTTTAGTTAGATGTTTTTTTTTCTCATCAGAACCTTTCAAAAAGCTTTATTTGGTCTTTATCAATAACAATCAAACATTGCATTTTTTTTTTTTGTTGGGTTTTATTTCATCCTTCACACATCTCTTGAATTGTACAGAATCTGCCAGACTGGCAGAGTTTGGACCTCCTCCAAAACCCGGCAAAGCGAGACCGTGAAAGTCAGGCTTTCTCTGAGAAAGCAGACGTCCTTCGCTCCCTGCAGGACGCCGGCGCGCCCGCACAAACCTTTTTCAGAGTCCTCAAACCAAAAAAAGCCAGTGGCTCGCTGTCAAATCCCGTCAAACAAAATGCATGTCACAATGACAGAGGCCATCTTGGTTCCTTCAGACCCCCAGAGAGGCCAGACCTGAGCCGACAATGGTTGGGATTTTGAACCTGTTGCAGCCAGAGAGCGTAGGAGGATAGAAGGAAAGCGGGTCAAGATGGTGCTGGGGTTTTTTTTTTTCTCATTTCAGAAAAAATAAGCTTCAATTGTGAGCGTATCCATCCTGCCCTGAAGCTGCAGGTCTATTTCCTGATGGTGTGGGTGCAGAAATTGGCAAACTGTGTCTGTTCTCTGACCAGAGCTGAGAAATGAGCACCACATCAGGTTTAAACAGCAACATTTGTGGTTTTTGTAATGATGTGTGTGTGGAAATAAAACAGCCCACAACATTTTTATTTTATTTTTTACCAAATTCTGCAACATCAACACTCAAACACAAGAGTGCACATCAGGGAATTCAATGTAGGTGATGCAAAAAGAAGCAAACGCTGGTTTGTTTGAGACATTTGAGGCTAAAATACGCGTATCCACTGGATTTTTGTAAAATGCAGGGAAGGATAAAAGGATCATAAAAAAATACACAGATTTTGTTACTGGCCGTGTTAATTGTTTTAGAGCCCCAGCAACCCAATCTCACAGGAGCGCTTGAAACAAGCCGGAGCTCATTATCCTCACATTTCTGCTCCAAAATGAAATCGCTGCGATACAAAGTCTACGGGCATCTTTGTAATGATGGATTAAATAGTTTACTCAATTAAGATCAATGTTCTAGACGATGAACAGATGGAGGCAGAACCGGGCTTATGGCACATACCGTTTTGACAATTCATCGTCCGCCAAAAAAGATGCACAAACAGTTAGCTGGGGCTCGCTTCACACAAAGTCCAAACTTTAGTTGACGAAACGTATTCTGCCTTAAACCAACATAAAAGTATTTAAAGCATCTATTGAGGTTTGCAATTTTTGTGGTCTATGCCAAGTTTTTGCTAAGCGTCCATTGAAATGTGACACTTCATCATGAACTACATTTGGGAATTGTACTACGGTGTGCCAATACCACCAAACTACACTCATGTCTTTACAGCTATAGCCACTTGCACCTCTACAGGGGTTAACCCATACAAACACTGCAGGGTTTTGGGTTGTATGGTGTATGAGTGATGGTGTGTTACAATGTCCTTACGCCACACTCAAGTCATTAGTAAGGTTTGAGTACTGCCTTCTTACTAATGCGTGTGAATGCCGGTCAGGGCGTACACGTCATATGTAAGCGAACATAAGATGTCCACACAAACTTCAATCCGATTGGTTTTTATTTGACCAGATTTTATTATTTAAGGCTCACATATCACAGGCTTGTAAAACTGCATTTTTTCCACCTACGAAATATTTCTAGGACCAGAGGATATCTATCAAAGTATAAATACACGATCTAGACTTAGTGGAAATATTGAAAAGTCATTTGTTTGGTGCTTATTTCCTTTCACAATAGAGTCCTGGTTTAATAGACCTAAAACTCTCATCTCTGGGGTTCTAATTTTACTATTGAGACAAAAATATTTTTGTTTTTTCACCGATTGTTCTTTCATTTTGATATCAAGCCAAATCCATGTTTACTACATGTGGCACTCTAATCACTAATGTTGGACGGAACCGCATCAGACATGTTTGGTTTTGACACTAACAGTAGATGTTGATGCAGAACACGGGAAGGGAGGTTGTTTTTGACACCCCCGCACTAGAAGGGAAAAACAACCGTAATGCGATCAGCTGTCGGAAAAACAGTGAAAATTGTGGTCTTTAGTATTTGAGGGGGAGACAAACGCATGACAGCAAACACCTTCAGTTCGTCAGGGATTCCGTTTGGAGGACAATAACGAGGCTGTGCCACCTGTAACCGGAAAATCCCGCCGTCTGTTGCGCTTTCACGTAAATGGAGGTTTTCTGTAAACAATGCAGACTTTTGAGAATGAGGGCGTAGAAAAGTGTCAGACCGGGGCTGAATGTGTCGCCTCGGGAGGGTTTTATGGAGCAAAGGACGTGTAGACATGTGTAGACATAATGCAAGCAAGCAGAAGGAATACTCTCCTCCTACACTCACTCTCCAGAGACCAAAAGCACACAGTGAGCCATGTTTCCTCCATGGCTCACTCATAGACAGCCCCCACCACCACCTTCCATTCTCATAATGTTACGCCTGCTAAATCCAACCTGCTTTCATCTGCAACGAAGCACTGAGTAGGACTTCTGCAATTATATGGCACACTCCAGGAGAGGAGATGAGAGGGGAGGCTTAGATTGGAGTCAGGAAGACAGAGGGGAAAGAGATGGAGATGAGGAGTGGATGAATTACGACAGGAATCCGAGAGAGCGAGGGCTAAACGAGGAAGAAGGGATGGAGAGAGTAATTATAAATGACACAAATCAAGAGGGGACCATACTCAATTTTCTGGTCTTGAGGAGAAAAAGATGGATGAAGGTCAAAGACAGATGGACTGAGAGGGAGCAGAATGAAGGAAAAAATGGAGGAGTGCAATGTGGATATTGACTGAAGGATGAAAAATAACAGATCAGATGGGAGTCAGAGCACACACTGTTCTGAAGATTCCAGTTTGTCCTTCATGTTGCAGGCTGGTTTAGTTTATATTTTTATCATCATTCGTTCTTCATCTTATTTTTATATTTTAGGATTTTAAAAAAGGCTCTGGTCAAGAGAACAAATGCTTATCATAGTGTCTGCACTTTAAGGCGTACTTAAAAACCTTATTTAAAAAAAAAAAAAAACTTTATGTAATCAGAAGCACCTTATATATTGATGAATTCTGGTTGTGCTTACTAATGTCTAAAGTGATTTTGAAGCTACGTTCACACCGCGCACTGCAACGCACATACAAGTGACCACTTCCAAGGAAAAGTCCATGTAACCGTGCGTAAATGCGCATTTCGGCCCTCTGTATTCAAAACTTTCATTTTTAAAGTCTGTCTCGAGTTCTACATACCAAACGTGCATCAACTGAACGCCCATTGAAAGCTAAATCAAGTTGAACTTTGACCAATCAGGGACTTTGTAGGGACATATGGATGGTGTTCCTATATATTTACGGAAATGTCAACTGTTTGAAAAGTTTTGAAAAAAAACTAATCATTATGGTTTGACTCCAGACAAAATTATGTGACACAAAGTCTTTCATATATCAGAATAGAACTTTAAAGAAAAGATCTGCTAAAAAGTTAATTTAGCATAGTACAGTACAAGTAAATATAAAGTATTTTGGGGAAACGCTAGCTAAAATACTAAATCGCTTGGGCTGCATTTTTCTGTGCCAACCCAGAGTTGACTTAATAAATCAACAAAATAAAAATAAACTAGCTTGATTTTCTTGTGTTTTGCCTTTTTCTAGTTTCAGTTGAGTCATTCTTTAAAAAAAACAGCTAAATTAGCAAAGTGGAGTACAAGGCAATAAAAAATCTGCTGAGGGCAAACGAGCAAACATTTGTTGTGCTTTATCTTGCTTTGGCAACCCAGTGTTGCTTTGTAAAAACAAATGAAATAAAAACATTTTGTGGGGGAAAAAAAAGCAAAAAGAGACGTTTTTTTAACAGGTATTTTTTACCTTTAACTTAAGTTAAATCCTGCTAATGAAGCTATTTTAGCACAGAAAAGTAAAAGCTTTATTTATATTGCACTCATAAAATGCTGGACCAACCATATGGCTGTAGAAGTAAATAAAGTAAAGATAAAACTCTTAACAATAAAATACAATAAAAGAAACCATTAAAATAAGTCATAAAAAGCAATAAAACAACAACAATTAATAGGCTGACCTGATTTACTCCCTGGAGTTACTGGAGTTAAAAGCCAGAGTAAAAAGATGAGTTTTTACAGAGGATTTAAAACCATGGAGGGACATGGCAGACCTCACAGAGAAGAGGAGAGCACTCTAAAGTTAATAAGCTGAAGCTGAAAAGGCTCCGTCTCCCCTGGTTACAAACCCAGTCCTGGGAACCAGGGTTCGACAAGGACAAAAAAGTGCAGGGGTTCAGACAAATAAAGGTGCCAGACAATGTAAACATTAAAAAACCAGAAGCAAAATCTTAAACAATTCTAAAGGAAACAGGAAGCCATTGAAGAAAATGTAGCATAATTTCATATGGTCCCTGTTAAAAGATGAGCAGAGACTAGTCAATGTTACTGTACAGAGTTACAGTAGTCCAGTCTGGAAAAGATGAAGGCATGAACCACTTGTCGAAGGGATAATAGTGAAAATATGGCTTGACTTTGCTAATTATCCTCAAGTGATTGGACTGTTGCACTGCTCTGTCTGTCAAAGTTTACCCTAATAAGATTCCTAATAAAAGCAGCATTAGACGGGTCATCCAAATTATGAACAGAATTTTACAAAATCATGTACCAAAAAAGAAGCTCCAATCAGAATAGAAGGCTCAATCATGGTAAAAAAAAAAAAAAAAAACGTCTCATGAATGACGCTAAACAACTGAATGAAAACTTGAACTCCCCCCAAAAAAAGTCTCAAAGCTAGCAAGACTGAAAGTAATGCATACTCAAGACATGACATGTTTGTTGTTCGGTATGAAAAAAAAAAATTACTATGCAAAACTATCTCTTGCTCAAAATTGCAGAACATGACCAAAGCTAGCTAACATAACTGGAAAAAGCTAGCTTAATCTAACAAACCCAGGTTGGCACTAAACTATTCAAAACATCACACGTTAGACGTGATGTGTAAAAATAGAAAACTCTTACCAAAACTATCTCTAGCTCAGCAGCACAGAACATACCCAATGGTAGTTAACATATTTGGAAAAAAGTTAGCTTATTTTAATTGGCCATGATTAAATTTTGCTGACATTGAAACCAAACAGTTCAAAACAAGTGTTCAATGTGATGTACAAAAAAAAGAAAATTCTTACCCAAAACTATTTCTTGCTCAACGGTACGGAACATAAGCACGGCTAGCTAGCATGATTGTGAAAAAGTTAGCTCAATTTATCTGACCCAGATTGAAACTAAACTATTCAAAACGTGTTTGCTTTGAATAAGTAAATTCTTATTCTTTCAGTAAATTCCTTCAAAACTATCTCTAGCTCAGCAACAAAAAAGTTAGCTTAAAAAAATTAGAAGTTTTTGACAAAACACAAAACCTATTTACACTTTTGACTAAACCCATATGTTTGATGACTGAACTGCCTTTCTCAACATGTGAAGACAGACTTTACAGATCTACAGTATTTATAAAAACTGTAAATACTTTCAGGTTATTTTCCTTAAGCTGAACTGGTGCAGTTTAGAGCCTTAAAATGGTTACCAATCATGCATGAAGGAGAAAAACTATCAGTACAAATTTCTTCTGGTGAAAGAACATTTTAATATCTTCTTGTAAAGTTAAATTCGTTCAACCAGCAAATCCTTTGACAGAAGCGCCATGACCATAACAAAAACACAGCCTCAGGACACCTGCTGTTTACTTTCCGATTAGAGCCCGACAGATTATGAATCAGAGTGATGTAACCGTTCGCTGATAGACAGTCTAATCTGGCTAATGGCCTCCAACCACTCAGAGATGGACACATATCTATAGATGAACAAGCACTCAGATATACACACAACCTCTGCATACAGATCAGACTCACCGTCTGTTGGTAAGTGGATTATGAAATACTGGACTCTTGGCAGACATATACCCACACTCTCCACTCTTATGCAAGAGTCTCCGTGCTCGTTTTCCCTTAACATCAGGATATTTTGTGTCTGCAAATTGTTTCGATTCTCATCATTTGTACATTAGAGCGATAATTTGTTGTTCATGGGGATTTCACGTAACTTTGTGTCTGTTTTTCAGGTAAACGTAGTTTTTCTCCTTGAGAACCTTTGACTTTGTTCCAATTTCAGACTCCACATTGCTCCTGTTGGTCTGGTTAGCGCCTTGCCTAGCGGCTCTGCCACTATCAGTGTGAACGTTTGTGTGAATGGGACTTGTAAAGGCTTTAAAGACTGTAGAAAGTCGCTACACAAGTAAACATCTTTTACCATTTATAGTATCTAGTCATTTTGTTTCTCTTTAGAGTCAATTTGTGTGTGCTTTTGTGTCTGATTCACCTATGCAGCTGTGGGTGGCAGTGATGCACAGGCAGTGTGGTCGACCTATGATGGAAGGATTGCAGGTACGGTTCCCACTTTGCCCAACCATGTGTCCAAGGGTTCTTGGGCAAGACAATGAACCCCACATTGCTCCTGGTGATTTTAGGCCTATGATGGGTGAATGGGACTGTAAAGCACTTTGGGTCTTAAGGACCCTCTTCGATCATCTTTTGATCTTTTTTCAAAGCATTCCCGGTGGTCTTTTAATTATGATGTTGTTTTTGGCCAAAAGTTTTTTTTAAATGTCGTTTTCTATGCCATAGTTTCTGCAGAGTGGCAGAAGGTCATCAAAAATTCACCTCTGAGTTGTGGGCGGGACCACTGGCGTAGAGCAACTCTGCACCCACTTCCCATAACCCATAAATGAGAGCTGCTTTCTTGCTCTCCTGCTAGCTTACAGCCTCCCACAACCCCAAGCTAACATTTGTGGTGCAACAAAAAGGGCGAGAAATATTTGAGCTATCCAGCCATACAGTTTTGAACCAGATGAAGCTCACACGAGGAAACAAAGACGGTCATAGATCTGGTTGTCTATAAGTGGATGCATCAGAATAAAGATTGTGGCCCGCCCAGTGTGTTTTCAATGTTACATCTTTTTCAAACTGCATTTTTTCTTCTACTACTGATTCAGAACAATTTCATTAAAGAGAAGAAAATATAGATGTTAAAAACGCCAAAAACACCATATATATCAAAGTGTTTTTTTTTTAAACGTGGTAGGAAACCACCATGTAAGTGTACGACCTTTGAGGTAATTTTCTATTACATGTAGTATATGTGTACTTCTTTATTTCTTTGTCTTTTAAACTGCCGTCACCTTTTAATGCATTTCACGTTTCACATTAATAATTCTCCTCTTTGAGACCATTTGGCTTTCCCCGCAGGTCCCTTTGGAGATGCGAGACAATTTATAATTAAAAGGAAAGGTTATGGGTCACCTAAAAGCATCGGACTCATTAGGCTGCGCTTTGTTTAAACTGGATTAAAACATCAGCTATTGGTTTAGAATTTCAATTGGTCCAAACCAATCAGGTCCCACAATGACGGTGCTGACAGAAATCGTGACGGTCAACACCGAGCTGAACATTTACATGAACACGCAAAGGGGAGATTAGGAAAGGCCTCCCAGCAGGGATGAGAAATGACTTTACCCCGCTGCGTTTCAATACAGGCCTCCCGCGTCCACGGCAGCACGGTGCATTTTCATGATGCACTTCCCTACGTGCTGGCGACCTCTTTACTGCAGCTTTCAACCCAACTCTCAAGCCTTCCCCCGCTGGGGCAGCAAGATGCAGCACAGAAAGGTCCAAGCAGATCCTCCTGCTGTCTGAAGGAAACGTCCCTCTGGAGCGTCCAGATTTACACATCTATAAATAAACGCCATGCTCTTAAAAGTAGCTGCTCCCAGAAATTGTGGAGTTGCCGCAGAAGGTTTCCTTCTCAGTCAATCGTTCAGGCGTTTATCTGAAAGATTTAAAACTTGAAGATTAAATTACAGCTAGACAGACTGGGGTTAAAAACCCAACACCACCTTTTAAAATGACCAAGCTGGGCTCACATACCGATGAATAGCTACCCAAATGCTGTCATACCACCACTGTCACATTGTAAACCTCTGAGTTTTGCGACAAATAATGCCAATCACTGAATTTGCACTTAATGAGGTATGTAACAAAACATAAAAATAACATTGCAAGCAGAGCTAAATCTTTAAGCTAAAAATGCTAGAAGTATGTGTTAAAGTGAAATGCTAAAGGTAAGTCTTACAACTTGTATTTAGTTCAATTTGAGCATATTTCCAAGCAGATGTTAAAATAAAATAGTTTTAGTTAAATATATTCTGTCATTTGTAATTTTTTTAAAGAAAGTAAAAGGATAGAGAAATAAATCGATTAAAATCGAATTTTGTGTGATAGAATCAAAGATTATATTTTTTTTGCCATTTCGCCCAGCTCTAGTTCAAAGTAATTTTTGCGATTTCCCATAGCAACCAGTCCCTTCACATACGAGGCCAACAACAGTAAAATGACAGCCTTCAAGGTCACATGGACATGCTCAGACTGACTATAGTTTCCCGATCTGATAAAGAATATTTGAAGCAATCAAAATATTTTGAACCGTATGATCACTATTTTTGCATGTAGATCACAGTATTTACCCTGAACCTTTTAGTGTGAAACTTTGCCTTCAGATGGCGCTCTCGACCTCTTCTCTAAAGTAAAGCTTTTTTTTGGTCCATGTCTTGACACACATAGTGAGGATATTCCTTGCAAATTTTAAATTTCAGAAAACTTATATGACCGGGGATTTGCATTGTTGCTATAGCAACATTATGTGAGAAGTTATTTACTTTACAATGGATAAAATTATATTCCAACTATGAAGAACTTTCAAAAGTTCAAATTTAGATCCTTGGGAATTAAGTTTTTAAAAAAATTTAAATTGCTAAATCCTGTTACTTTTTTTTTTTTTTTGTTTTCTTTTATTAAAACATCCTTCAACTTCTATAATGGAACACCGCTTTGTCAAATTGATGGGCCATTTGCCTCCATAAGTGTAACTTGACTGGTAATTGGCTAGATTTTGCTGCGCCAGCAGCACGGATCGTATCATATAAATGAGTTAGTGACTAGTTACAGGTGATGCATTATTAAGAATTCAAAGAAATTGAAAAAATTCAGCATGGCTCCAGATTGGAACTCAATTATTTGGAAATATATAAGCAACAGCCTATTGGGACTTTCATTCCATGCATTTCATTCCATTTCATTCCATTTTAGCAACAGCACCTGTTGCTAAAAATGAATTTTCATTCTGTTTGGTGCAAAATAGTCAACGTTGGTAATCGAGTACGACCCTGTGAGAAAAAGAGCTTGTTTTTTTTCATGAATGAGAACCCACTAAGGAGGCAAAGAGTAGCGAGACTGTGAGCTGCAGCTCTGATGAGATCTTTCTGACACCAGCGGAGGTGGTTTAAGCGGTGTGGGAGGAAAGAAAGGCTTACATCATTGCATAAATCAATACAGAGCCTAGCGAGCGCTGATTAGCCACCTCTTGTTATTCAGCCAAAGAATGGGGGGGGGGTTGATTTGGCGTCCCCTGCCAAAAGACTCTTTTGCATTAAAGCCTGCGTTGATCGTGCAGAGGAGCGGGAAGCCGACCGGCGGTGATTTAAGCGCATTCCTGCAGCCGCTAATTAAGTAGACCTGACGAGAAAGGAGGGGCTGCTTTTAAATTTCTAATCCACTGATAGGACTTCCATTTAGAATGGGACACTTTTACAACTGCTCTCTGTCCGCAGGAAATACGATGCACAAACAAATCAAACGAGGTGGACAAAAGAAGGTAATGCGCTAATGTAAAAGCTGCACGCCTGTCATTTACTTCGTGGCTCCGGATGATGAAAAGCCTCGAGGGAAAAATATCTCTGATGCACAAGTCAAGAAGTAAACACTTTGCACTTTAAATACATCAATGGCTGCTTTTTAAATATGGCTAACATTTTTCAAATCAAAATAAACCAGAAAACTTCCTGTATAGCATATATTTTGTTAGTACATATTGTATTTTTAAGCATTAAACACTTTGTTTTATCCATTTTGTTGCTCCACACACACAGTTTTGAACAATGCTAAAAGGGAAAAATACTAATGTTCTGTGTGTTTTAAGCATACATTCATGACAATTTTTATCTTTTTTTTTGCTAATAATCACAAATTTAAGTTTTTTTTAATATTTCACAAATTTCCACTATGTTTCTGTTGTCAGTAACAGTAGCCATAAAACCTTATTAACCTTGAGGAAAGTTTGACCCCTGACCATAACTTTACCTGTCTGCGGTGCAGGGGCGGGTACCATTTAAATATGTATGGATCGGTGGGCAGCCAATGCATTTTATGGGATGGTATTCCATAGGATTTTTTTTGTTTTTCCTAATATTAACAATTAAAATCGGAGGTTTAGCTCCAGTGTTTTACATTCTTTAAACTACCTTAACTCTTAATTAATTCCATTGGATTCTTAAGCAGAAAAAAGCCAATTTGTGTTAATATGTAAAATTGTACGGTAGTGAAGTGTTTATGCAAACCATAATTCTGTCGCAGAGAAAAGTAGCTTTGCACCATTAATGTAAAGTTAGTAGCATGTTTCATATCCATATAAAGCCGCTTTTCTCCGTATCAGAATTAGCTGATTCAGGTCTGATCGCGAAAACAGTTGTGAGAGTTGCGGTTGGTTTAAGTGTCATTTAGGTGTCACTGATAACAATAATTTTGATAGCTTTTTTTGCTGAGTTTAATAGCTAGTATTTCAAATGTAAGTTTTTTGATACTTTCGATGCACTATGTTTGTTCTGTTTTGAAACAATTGCCATAAAAACCCATAACAATTTAAAAACAACCTTGAGCGAAGGTTGGCCCCCAACCCTAAACTTATTGTTATCGGTGCAGCAGAAGGCGCGTTTAAACACGTATCAATTGGCGATAAGTTAATGCATTTTGTGGAACAGTATCAAATTGGTATTTTTTAAATTCTTGCTCATTTTAAATCTTTGCTCAAATAACAAGACTTTTTAGTTGTTTGATCGATAGACTTAATTGCATCAAAAAATTGTATCTACTTTGCCTTCCGTACAAAGCAGTTAGGCAATAAATACCTAATAAAACTACAAATTTCATGGGCTAAATTGTTGACAAGTGATTTCCATATCTGAAAGGACATATGGACTTTTAAAGACATTTTTTTCCCGGAACAATTTGGAATCGTTGTTGCTTGTTTTTGACCCTCAAATAATAGTCAGAGTTTTTTGGGACATATGAATAAATAATAGTGTTCTCTTGTTACTACAGATTTATGACAAAATAAATACAAATATCAAATGACTTGTAAAATTCATAAAATTAGAACTATAAATATCAAATAAAACACAGTTTGGCCACAATTCTAACCTTGCCTGTCAGCGGTGCAGCGGCAGGTACTATTTAAATATGTATTGATCAGTGGGAAGCTAATGCACTTTGAGAGACAGTATCCCAGAGTATTTTTTTTCTTGCTGATATTAAATATTCATTACAACAACAAAACTTTTACTGTGCAACCAATGGTTTGATTAACTTAATAGCATCCAAACTTTTGACCTACTTTGCCTTCCGTACAAAAACCAGTTTAGTAACTAATATCTAATAATGCTGCGGGTTTCATAGACTAAATAATAGACAAGTGATTTCCATACCTTAAAGTATTTCAGTAATAGGACTATACAGATGAACATTTGAACTTTATTAAAACATTTTAATTCTGAGCATTTTGGATTGGATCTTGTTTTTGACCTAGAAATAAAGACAGTCAGATAACTCCAAATTATTATTTTTTTGTTGTTGTTTGTTTTGTTACGAATACATAATAATGTTGTTTTTGTTACAAATTTATTACAAGCTCTTACAAGCAAATGTCTTGAGAAAAATATAATATTCGAGCTGTAAATCTTAAAATACAACATTTGGCTTTATTTTCCCAGATGAAATAATTTTCTGGAAACATTATGGTTTTAAATGGATGCTGAACGTTGGGTTTTAGAAGGACTCACTTGCTCCCACTAAGCCCGGGGTCTTCCAGCAGGCCAGCAGCAGCAGCAGCCCGAGGTCCAGGTGGAGGGACGCGGTCATTACCTCCACCAGCGTCCGCCCTAGCCCCTCTGCTCTTCGGCTGGCTTGTCGTCTCCTTCCCGGCGTCTCAGTGGAGGTGCGGGTTCACCGACGCTTCCGCCTCAGCGCTCATCCCCGTCGTAACGCCGTTTCTCAGCCCAACTTCAGCAAAGTAGGTCAGTAGGTGTGCATCAGCGGCGGCGGCAGGGTCCAAACCCGTCCGGGAAATGAAGCACGCGCGCGGACTGTTCCCGCCGCCGTCGCCCCGGGAAGCAAACAGGTAGTTCGGCTGGAACTCGCCCGCCTCCTCTGGTCCTGAATTCAGCGGTGAAATCTCAGCCGAAAATGCCGATAAATGTCGTTTTCGGGTCGCAGGAGTTACGGAGACAAACCTGCGTCGAATGAAATAATGGACGCGCGCGCGCGCGAGCCCAACGAGGTGTTTGGGAATCTGGAGGGAAGAAAATGTCTGATGTGCTGGAGAAACACTGCACTGAAATCCCGCCAGTACAGACAGCATGGAGGAGGAGGAGGAAGGATGGGTGACACAAATCACTTCAGGGTCCAACTGTTGCTTTGGAAACAAATATTGGTCACAAACAAAAGATTCTTAAGCTGTGTTCACATCGCCATTGGCAACACACATTCAAGCCACCGTTTCCAGTGGAAAGTCCATGTAAACTCACGTTTTGGGCTTCTACACTCAAAACTTTCACGTTCACGTGTAGCGACGCAAGTTTTTCAGGCTCTACATACCAAACGCGTGGCCATTGATTGCATGCTGCCAGCTGAATCGGGTCCAACTTTCAGGTCGAACATTCCAGGAACTCTGATTTTGTAGTGACGTATGGATTTGGTTTATCTGGTGACCCCAGACACAGCGACGACCCCGTCGAGGTTTGCGTCATAAAGGTGGTAAGACAAATCTGCCATTGCAAGGATGCTAGCAATAAATGGAACTGTTTCCTTTTCGTCCACAGTTCGTAAGATTTGCACCGACCGTTTTCTGGCTCTACATACAAAACATGTGGTCACTGACTCCCATTGCCAGATAAATCAGGTTGAACTTCAAACCAATCAGGAATCTGGTTTATCTGTTGAACTCAGACACTGTGACAAGCCTGGCAACGTATCGTTTGTTTTTAAAATAATGATAAACCAAGGCCACTCTTCTGACATGATGGAAATCAATTGCTAGAAAGCTAGCAATAAACGAAACTATTTAATTTTTTCCCAATATGCGATATTTCCAATGCTTTGACATTTCACACCAACCCACTACCAATGAAACGTCTATGTAAATGCGTGTTTCAGGCTTCCGCGGTCAACACTCTTGCGTTCACACGTAACTACTCGTATTTATATGACCGTTTTCAGCCTCCGCAGACAAACTACATGGCAGTTGAATGCGCGTTGGCAGCTAAATCAGGACAAACTTTGACCAATCAAACTCTGATTTGGTAGAGACGAATGAGCTTGGTGTATCTGGTGAACCCAGATATGGCGACAAGCCTGGTAACATAGCTTTTGTTTTTCAAATAAAGATAAACCAAGGTCACCTTCTTGACATGATAGACATGAGGAGGAATACAGCAACCAACAGAGGTCCAAAAATGGTACGTTTCTGTCCATTTTATAATGGACACACTCAAAATACTGGACTGGACCGGACTCTACCGCTCAGTGGGAGCGAGACAAATTTTTCTCAAAATTCCACAGCACACCATATTTATGAATTCTCAGTGGTTTTTACTGACTTGAAACCAGTTTTCTGAGAGATATGTCACTCAAAAGTCTGTCAAATGTTTTAGTTTGTCTTTCACAAACTACAAATTAGCATCGCTTAATGGATTGTAGGAGCATTATGGGTACTGTAATCAGGAGCTTGGTGAAAAAGTGAGAGTATTCTTTAGTATTTTGTATGTTACAACTGACCAATATTGAGCATTATTGTCAATAAAGTTAGACTTATCTGTTGTATCGTGCTTGCCGCAAATGCTGATTATTGCAGATAAAAGACATAATGAACAACACAGTTCACTAGCAAAACTTCCCATCAACCCTTCTGACCTATCGCCAGTCTATGGCCCCTCTAGGCATTCTGGGTATTGTTGTTATAATACATTATTTTTTGTTTTGTCTATAATCCGTTGTAATTTATTGTCTAAAAAATACTATTCATTTGGAAGTGATTCAAGATCTGAAGCAAGCATAAGTTTCCTTGTTTGCTCCTCACCAGAGTTTAGGTAACTTTTTACATTTCACTAACAAAGAGAGCTAACCAAGGAAACAACCCCGGAGCAGATTAAACCTGCCAGTGAAGACACCTGGAGACAAAAACCACAAAGAAGTTTTGCAATGTTTTCATTTGTTCCAAACTTCTGTAGGAAGTTTGGATGACAGCAGGTGCTGCACTCTCTAAAATCAAACATCTGACTTCAGGCGCTACTCCTGACTACATTTTTAGCACGTAGCTCAGTGAATCTGTCTCCCTAGAAATTCAGGAAGATACGACTGCTTGATAGCAATGTCACATCCAACTTCAAGAGGTTCAAGTTTAGAAGCCAAACTAGTAGTTATGGGGTCGCTAAAAATAAATTTGGAGGTGTGTTAGGAGCCTTTGCATATTTCTAAACTCTTGACACTATCTTCATAATTGGACTTCAAAGCCTAAACAATACAACAAAGTTCTTATTTATAACATAAATATACTCATCTTAGAAATACTTTTCACTTGACTGGAATGTTTCAATTTGAAAAGGCCAATTTTCTTTTAGATTTGCTAAAAATGTGTTGTTGTTTTTTAGCATTGCCACTAGTGGTTAGCAATACTAATGTAAAACTTAATTTTACATTGTTTAGCTAAAAACTGCATTTCAAAACTCAAATGATGAAAAGATGTGAACGTTGCAAAATAAGTAAAATAAATTGGAACCATAAAATATTGGAGCCATTTTGGGTTTGGCAGTAGAAAAAAACTGAAATAAAAAAAAAGTCTCACTGGCCAACATTTTAATTTTATTGTTTGTGAAAGTTCAGTTATCGCTTCCAAACGTAGTATTTGACCATGATAGTGTTTTTTTTTTAATTTTCAGCTTTTTATTAGCTTAAAAAATTCGTAATTGTGATTAGCTGTTGCAAAAACTAGCTAGCAGGAGGAAAGAAAAAAGTTTCTCCATGTTTTGTTTAACTTTAAGAATCAAATCTATTCAGGGCTCATCTAAAATTTATATTTTATTCCATTATAATATATTTATGGCTGTCAATTTTAAAGTGTAAACGCGCAAGAATAATAAAAAAAATGAACACATTATTTATTAAGACAGGTTATTTACACGTCAAAAGCAACGTAACCCTAACCGTCCACTTTGCGTCAGGCATTATTCCACTTATACCATGATCACGTACAAAAGAAATAAATAATCAATTTTTAGTAAGGTTGTTATTGTTATTTATGGGGTTTAGATCGCTCTTTCACCAAGAAGTGGACTATACATGGTACGGTCCGTTATCACAGTATCTTGAGAACGCCCTACTGGGTTGGCAGACCTTGACTGCAGCGGCAGAGGAAAGTGATATATATGCTGATCGTTATAAGTTCATACAGCATCAGTTCAGAGAGACAGTTCATCTCTTACCGCTTGTTTTTGACCAGAAGATGAAGCAGAAATTTGTTTTAAAGAAGCCTGTGCAGAGATATAGAACATTTGGGCTTTGTGACCAGAACTTGTAAAAGAGTTTTTTTAATCACAATGGTTAAATAAATGCTACATTTTAAAAATTACTTTTTAAGGTGTGCATCAACACCTAGGAGCCAATCAGATTTGAGTATTCACCATTCCACAGGAGAGGGCAGGGACTTCAGTATTTGGTGGACTGGAAGGGATGTGACCCCGAGGAACATTCTTGTGTCTCGGGCGCTAATTCTTTATTCTTGACTACTCGTGGCGTTTCATGCCTCTGTCTTTCTGGCTGGCCTGGTGGACTGCTTGGTGGCGTCCCTTTAGGGGGTGTACTGTCAGGATCCCTATCCTTTCACTGCATGTCTGTCCCTCTGCTTGAGCTGGGCAGTTTCCGACTCCTCTAATAGTCCTACCTCCCACTCACCTGTAGTAAGTTTCCTTATCACAGTTCCAACAGTATAAAATTGTTCTCCCACACAGTCCCAGATTTTCGGTTTACCTTTCACTGGTTCCCCATACCTGCCTGTTCTGCAAACCTGCTCTGTCCTGGGCCATAACATTTTCTCAGTAAATTGTCAAACCCCCAATTAGTTACTTGTTGAACCACACTTCGATTATGTTACAATTCTCTTTCCAAATCTGCTACGAATCGGAAGGCTTTTTTGTTTGGTTTAAGTAAAATCTGACTGTGAGGCTGTTACATGACCATAAACTGTAGTTTCATGCTCGAATACGTTGTGTGTGTAATATTGTCATGTCTCACAACATGATACCACTTCACAATTCATGTCTATAGAAAGATATTTTAGTGTCTTTATATCAAGAGAAATTATTTAAGTCAATCATATTTCTATTTTCGTCCATAAAACAAGCTAATTGTTGAAGTTTTAACTCTTCCTTTGACTTTATTTTATTAAGTCAATTTTTTTTATCATAAACTAATTAAAGACTTTTAGGTGTCGTGTTTTGTAAAATGAAGAAGATTGACCTTTCTCTTAGACGCCGACTCACCAGAGACGAGCTGATCATCCTGACGGACAGCAAGAGGCTTTTATTTTGTCGTGGTGTCTGGCATTTATCCCAGAATGCACCAGGTGCCAAAGAGAGATGCTTGTTTCATGAAGTCCTCGAGGGCAGCACTTACTCTCTCCGCTTTCACCCGTCAGTCACCTCCGGCAGCAGCTCGCAGTTTGTTCCTGTGTACTTGTCAGGTGTCTCACTGCACGCTTGACATTTTGACGTATTCTGCACAGATCAGAGGGAGATCATGTCTACGATATCTTCCCAAAGGAGATGTGGAAGAGGTTTTTTTTTTGGTCTTTTTCAAAGGAATTAGCTCTGTATGGGACGGAATTTCTCAAAATGACCAAAAGTAAAACCAAAAGTTGGTATCTTCTTTTATTTTGGAGGCATATGTGTTAATTTTAAGTACCTTAATGAAAAACAATTGTCATATTACACAAAGTTTACTTTTTTGGGATGTTTTTTCACTATTTATACAAATATGATACCGTTCTGGTCAGCGTAATGCACAAGCTCACGTCCCTGTCCAAGATGGATTCAACCAAAAGTGATGTTTTTTTTCACGTGTTGGAAAAAAATCTCAGTTTTCCCACCTCATTCTCAATTCTGTTTGTCATACATAAGTGACGTAAAAGTCAGAGAAATGCGACCAAGAAATACAGACTGAGGTCACACTAAAGTATTAGTTACAACTGCTATTGAGGGTGGATAGAGGCTGTTAAAATGGTCAAAAGCAGGTGACCTGTATGAAATCCTAAGATCATAGACCGCTTGGAGAACCCGTAGAGAGAGAAAATGTTCATGCACTTATTTTATAACTGACATGCTTCTAGTGTCCATGTTGGGAGCTGTTGAATACATTATTTTGGGTGGTGGGAAGAATACTTCAAGGGTCTCCTCAATCCTGATGTTTGCTTAGACTGCTGTCCCCGTGACCCGGTTCCAGATGAGAAAAGAAGATGGATGGATTCTGTTAGAAACAGGTTGTTGTGAACACCACATACAACACGTAAAGATACGTAAGGGTGAAGTAGGTGAGATGTAAAGATTCTTATTTTTTCAATCCCTTCAAGTCTGTTGACAATGGTATGTTCCATTTTCATGACGTCCTTTGAGGTGGCTGTTTGAGCCTCAAGGGAACTGCAAAACAAACCTGTGCTCACCTTAACCCTTTAACACCTGAGATGTCCAGACCTTACAAATAATAATAATAAAGTAGCAGTTCCTTTTCTGACCACTCGAGGTCACCAAAGAATTGTACCCAAATTTTAAAAAATGTAAATAAATATGTCAGAAGCTGCGTAAACACCAGAGACTTTCCAGATCATGCTAAACGCACGTTCTTAAATGCCCATTTAGCCTATGGCAGGGGTGTCAAACTCATTTTGGTTCAGGGGCAACATTCAACCCGTCTGATCTCAAGTGGGCCGGAACCTGATTTAAACTCTGCTGTGAAGGTCTCATCAGCACCTTTAATAAATATACACAGTTGTGTAATATCTGTGATGTTGGTGCATTCATCAATAAATGTCTGGATTCTGTCCTTCATTTGGCTGCCCAAGTCTCCTGAATGATCATGTATCTGCATTCATAATCCTTGACACACTTATGTTGGCAAAGGTCGACTGCTTTTTGGGGCACATGACTTCTGCAGCCTTCAGCATGTATTTTTCACAAGTTCACCACCTGCAAATGGTTTGGATGTTTGCACCAACTTTTTTGCAATAAGGTAGCAAGATTTCACTGCTCCATCATTGACATCACGGCTGCAGTGAATGCAGACTGCTGGGTTTTTTTCAGTCCAGCTTAGTTGGTTAACCTTCTCTTTTCTTAACTTCCCTACAAATGGTAAAACTTTTCTTTATGGTGAGTCTCATGGTGGCGCTGAATATTATATTCTTTGATCACTGCGACCTGTTCATTACAAACCAAGCATGCAGGTTTTACATTTAGCTCCATGAATAAATAAAACTGCATTTTTCCTGGAAAGCTCAGCACTCCACATCAATCTTTCTTCTGTTTGACAACATTTTGGTAATTGTGGTGTCACACCTGATCATTTTTATAGCAACTTAACAGCGTGAGGCTTGGGAAACCAAACTGCATCTTACCCAGATGTGGCACGCTCTTGCTCTTGTCTCAATAGTCTTGCTTTTCCTTTGCTCCCCCTAGTAGCGGAATTGCGCGTTTCGGTCATTTCTTTAAAGAACCATAACTCGCCACAGGAATTGGCTGGAAATTTGCTTTTTTTTCCCCAACATCCTTGTGTTTTTCTTCTCTTCATGACTGGGTTGGAATAGGGGATCAGTATGTTTGAGACCCCTGACCTATAGTGTTCACACTGGACAAACAGGGAGGGGCTTCTTCTTCTTTTTCTACTGTTTTCTGGCGCATGTCCGCCACCTGCAGTTGGAGAAGCCGTGGTGCAAATCTCAGGATTTGGGCACAAAATGGTTTGGTTCATTGCTAGCATCCTTCAAATGGCGGATATGGATTAGCATCATGTCAGGAGAGTGGCCTTTGACTTCTTTTACTTTACTTGAAAAACAAACGCAGATATTGTTAGGCTCGTCGCCTTGTCTGGGTCCACCAGATCAACCAAATCTACACATCACTACCAAACCTGAGTCCCTGATTGGGTCAAAGTTTGACCTGGTTTAACTGGCAATGCGTGATCAGTGGCCACATATGTAGTATGTTGAGCTTGAAAACTGTCGTGAAAACTTGTGTTGCTACGCGTGAACACGTGTTTCTTATGTGGAAGCTCCAAATGCGCATTTACAATGACTTTTCATTGAAAATGGTCACTTGAACGTATGTTGACAAGGGTGGTTAGAAAGTAGCAAAACCCAACCAACTTAGTGGCCTTGTGATAGAGCGTTCGCCCTGATACTGCAATGTCATAGATTCACACCCATGGTTGAGTCATACCAAAGACTGTAAAAACGGGACCCAGTGCCTGCTGCTTTGCAGTCCGCATTAAGGCATTGGATTGGGGGAGTTAAACCATCAGATGGTGTTTACAAGTCACCACTCCCCCAGAAGAGGGGTCAAATGTCGAGATTTCATTTCACACATCCAGATGTGACAACAAATTTGAATCCTGTGTGGAAGTTTCTTAGTTTTTCTTACTTTTGCTCCATTAATTGCTGTTTTTCATCTTCCAAAGCTTCGAAAAAAAAGTTTTTTTCCTGAGTCACCCTTTGTTATGCTCCAGCCTTAGTCAGGGTTTTTTGTCACATCTTCATTTCTGAAAGATTTTCACTTGTGAAGTTCCCCGTTTTGTTGACAGAAGGTGACATCCGCCTCCAGGACAAATGTCCCCACAGCAAGTGGTTTCATGAAAGCAGGAACGATCTAACAGATCCGGGTCTAAATGACCCGCAGAAGCTGACTCATCTGCAGGAGATGATGATGAGGCAGAGGAGGAGGAGGAGGTTGCAGAGCCTCTCCCATCACCTGCGCCGGAGACCTTCTGAAGGCGACGTGTCCTGTGTCAGTTTGATTTTTCTTCTGCCGTAATTTCCTGCCACCTCTTTCCTTCAAGGTTCACTGCTCTCTTTGAGAGCGCGTGGCGCCAACAAAAGCTGCTTTTTCACTCCGAATGCAAATGCATTGATGTCAAATAAAACTCTGCAGAAAAAGAAACCAGCCTCCGAGTCAAAACACCCGAGGAAGAAATCCAAGAACTTCCTTTAAATTAAATTTAATCTAACACAATATCGGAATATGAAGCAAACACACAGGAACACCAACAGGAACACGCCAGAAACACAACCCGAGAACAACATGAACACAACACACAAACACAACAACAGGAATGCGTCAAAAACATAACACAGAAACAATACACGAATTTGAATGGAGCACAATACAAGGACACAGCAGGAACACAACATAGTTTAGTTGTGTTAGTGTTGTGTTCATGTTGTCTTTGTAACTTTTTCCTGTCATGATCCTCTGTTGTGGTTTATCCTTGATGTGTTCCTCATGTGTCATTGTATTTGTTTGTGTTCCTTCCATTCTGATGTACTGTTCTTGTGTTTTTGTTCCAATGTTGTTCATGTGTTGTGTTCATATGGTGTTCCTGCCATTTTCCTGTTGTGCTTGTGTTGTGTTCCTGTTGATATTCCTTAGTGTTTGTGTAATAGTCTGGCGTTGTGTTACCCATGTGTCTTTGTTGTATTTCTGTAGTTGTTTCTTTGTCTTTGCATCATATTCTGGTGTTGTGTCAGGCTGTGTTTTTGTTGTGTTAGTGTTGTGTTTCTGTAACTGTTTTTTTCCCTTTTATTTCTGGAAAAAAGTGGCTTTGCTTCAGGCAGTAACTAGTCCTGTCCACTAGAGGGAGCCTCCAGTCTTCAGGTGAGCTTCTCAGTTCTCTGGCGATGCCCAGACCAGGAGTCCACCGACTTCAGGGGCTTTTCCTTCCATCGGATCAACCAGGTGACTGTATAAATCTGGATTCATCTGATCTCTCTCTTTATCACATACTTTTCTTCTCTTTTTTGGTTGAATAATTCACAGAGAAACCAAACGGGACTCATTTCTGATGATTAAATATGGATGGGTTGTAATTAAATTGACAGAGCTGTAGGCTTTTCTCCCAGACGTGAAGATTGCTTCTCGTCTAAAAGAATTCCCTAAAAATGCAGAAATCTCCCCCAAAAAACAAAGAATTACAGCTCTAATCCTCATAAATGTGTCTACTCCAGGTTGTTTTTAAATCCAGACTCACGCTAACTGTTGGTTCTTCACTTGAGGGCAAAGGAAGGAAAATGAAAAGTCGTTGCCGTTTTCCCTTTTTCAAATCCCTGCGACTGGTGGAAGTTGGCCACACTTGAGGCTCAAGTGGGAGCGGCTTCACGTACTGTGCCAAGGCCACAAGTCCCGGCAACGTGAATAAGCAGCTTCCCTCTCCCCCTTTCGTCCCAATCTGCTTTGAGGGATTGAAATATGTAGAAAGTAACAGCAGCTCTGTAATCTGCCCAGCTGATTATGTTTTTGAACCACATGACATAGATAATGAGTCACTGTCTGAGTTTACTTATCTAGTTTTGGTTGAGCTACATCAAAGGACTTGTTCAAATAGCAGCCAATCACATGGTCAGAACTGATAACTTGAGACATTAGTCACATGGCCATTGACCTGTACCCGTGCTGAGGGTTTTTGGGTTGTACAGGCCTGTGGTCGTAGTCGGGAGCGGACACATCACAAGGGGAGCACATGTGTGTCTTGGTGGCTGTTTGAGCCTAAAGGGAAGTCATGAAAAATGGAAAATCAGTCCAATCATGTCCAGTCAGTATCTTGATATGGCACACCTATGCAATAATTATGCAGTCTAGTCATCATCTTTTATATGGCACACCTGCACAATAATCACTGTCTAACCAGCATATTTGATATGGCACACCTGTGCAATAATCACTATCTAATCGGCACCTTGATGTGGCACACCTGGGCAATAATCAAACTGTCTAATCAGCATTTGGAATGTGTACACATGTACAAAAATCCTACTGTCTAATCAGCATCTTGATATGGCACACCTGTACAATAATCATACTGACTAATCAGTATATTGATATGGCACACCTGTACAATAATCATACTGACTAATCAGTATCTTGATATGGCATACCTGTGCAATAGTCATACTGTCGCAAGTAATTCACAAGTAGTGAATTACTTTTAAAATTAATGAATGTCTAAAGTAATTTAATTACAATTAAACGTATTAACTAAAGTAATGAATTGCTCCTTAAAAGTAATTTACCCAACACTGTTACCAACTGAACATTTTGTTAAGTTTTGATTTATTTTCATATTCCTTTGCGTCAGTTTTTAAGAGGCCTCCTCACTAAACTGAGTTTGGTCATTGCTTTAAAGTCAGTCATTTGAATGAATGAAATTAACTTTAAAAATGACATGAATGAAATGCAAGAATGGAAATAAATTAAATTAAATGGAACAATATATGAAATTAAATGAATGAAATAAAATGGAAAACTTAAATAAAATAAGTGAACAAACGACACAAATAAATGACAAATAAACTGAGTGAAATGTAAGAATGGAATGAAATGAAATGTAAGAATAAAATGAAATAAAATACTGAAAAGTAATTAATGACTGATATAAATAAAATGAATGAAACGGAAGAATGTAAGTAAATAAATAAAAATAAAATAATGAAAAAAATGAACAAAATGACAAGTGAAAAAAAGTTATATAAATAAATAAGAGAGTTCTTTTTGTTTGTTTGTTTGTTTTTCCAAATTTTAGAAAACATGCAAAAGCTTTCTTTCTGTATTCCTATCATGACCTCTGTTGCCCCCTGGTGGAGCTGCGGTGCATCACGTTTACTCACCAAACTGCCTTATTTTCTTTTCCCTTTTTTTTTGCATTCTTTTTTTAAAAATGACATATTCTAGATTTAATCCCTCAGCCCTGGATTTTCCTTCACTCTTTCGGTTCATTAAATCCGTGTTGTTGCTGCTCCACGTTCCCATGTGAGCACCAACACGTGTTCCTGATCTCTACTAAAGGTTTTGTGACGCATCTGTCATTCATTCCCCTTTCTCCTCGTCCCTACATGCATGTTGCAGGTGGTTTCCTCCTCCTCTTCCTCCTCCTCACCTGCCCGTGACCTCCCGAACACACAAGGACTTTTCTGTGAGTAGAGACGAATGCAAACAGTGACACTTCCAGCACGTTCTGGGCATCCCGGTTCCAGCCCCGCCGACACCCAGGGGAACTAGTGTCCTTTGTCAAAGCGACCGCTTCTGCCGCTTTGGCATCTGAAGCTATCAGGCAGCCGCAGAGTGTGAGCCAAGATGGGCGGAGAAATGGCCGTACATGTGCCGTGTGAGATCTCAGTGGCTGCTTCCACCTGTGGACCCAACATCAGAACCAACTGATGCGTCCTGGTGACGCCGCCAGTGCCTCGCAACAAGGACGGACAAGATGCTTCATCGCTTTAAGCTGTTGGAGACTTTAATAAGTCAGCAAATACACAGATTTTCACTATTTTTTTTTTACATTTCACACATACTGAATTTGTGATTGCGATAAGCCCCACAAGGAGACGATCAAACCTCCTCAGATTGCACATTTTAGCATCATCAAGCTTAATGTTTCACTTTTGCATTGTTTATTTTTTTAAACTCAAAGCCATTACAATACATTCAAGATGACCCTGATGCGTCGCAATCTAACATTTTTCAATTAGACTGAAGGTCAAACCCAATCTTTCTTCTTCCTTTTTGTCTGAAACAATGAATTTCTGGGATAAAAAGCTGAAATATTTTCAGCTTTGATGGATAAACTGGTCTCAAAATCCAAAATTTTCAAAGATGAATAATTACTAGAAAAAAAAACATTAAAAAGTAGGGCTGCAAACTTTTTTCAAAACTTATTTCTTTTTTTTACGTACAAAAACACTCCATAGTTTCCCTTTGAATATCAAAGCCTTCGCAAAACTTTACTAATAGTACTAGTAATAGTAGCACATTTTGCTTGTTTATTTCATAAATTTTATTCTGCATTTTAGAGTAATATTTACATTACCTATAGTGTGTTTTTACTGTACTTTGCTGTTTTCATGAAGATATCAAATCAGTGACAAACATTCCTACTTGCCTTTTCGGGAACAGATCACGAATACTGCAGACAATTGTTACAGCCATATTAAAAATTTCATTTAGGAATGATTAACCCATCCGTTATTGTTTGTCTGCATTGTGTACGATAAAATTCTAGGTCAAACCCTTTGGGATTACCCATAAGTCACTTGGACTACTCAACAGCACCAACCTAAGAAATATTCTTAAATATTAAAGGGTTTGGATTGGGTATTTGTGTGTACCGCACATTTGGATTTTTGGACAAAACCTCCTGGCATCCAGAAGCATTTAGAGTTCAAGCCCACTTCCTTAAAAACAACCACACACCATAATCCTTTACCAAACTTCACAGTTGACCGCATGGAGTCAGATAAGAGTCGACTATTGGATGGTTGGATGAAATGTTTTTCATCTTTCCAGAGACTGTGTCTCCACTGCTCCAGAGTCAAGTGCTAAAGGGGCTTTATGAGATGTACGATTTGATGGAAAACTTGTTCCATGAAGCTATCCCCACCATAGGTTTCTCCTGTCCTTGTGGGTGAAAAATGGGCAAAATCTTCACTGCAGGAGATTGTAGACGTAGCTCGGTGAGCCCACAGAGCAAAAATGGACCTGCACATTTTTTTCTACAGACATGCTGTGAGCTACAGGTGTATAGTGAACTCTTAAAGGGGTAGGTGAAACGCAGGTGTGTTGTACGGATTTGCCATTTTTTAACCTACCGAAATCCTCCAGACAGGACTCATAGGTAGTGATGGGCAGATGAAGCTTCATGAATCATTGAAGCCTTTCATCCAATTGGTTCACTCCAGTTCAATGCTTCATGAAGCTAAAGGGCAGTTATGACAAAAGCTTTACTTATGACTAGAGTGTGGCACAAGGACATCATATGACGGCACCACCCAGACGTCAAAAGTGCATGCAACTTCCATTATTCTTACAAATAGTTCACAATACTCTTACCACACGTACGGCAATGGTATGTTCCATTTTCATGACATCCCTTGAGGTGACCATACAAGCTTCAACAGAACTGCAAGACACCCCTGTGTTCCCTTAAAGGTGACCTGCTCCTGTCTCCGTCCTGCCATGTGTCAACCCAAAAACCCACCGCACCTGTGACTACACCATTTTAGTGACAGTTCGCCATCCCTCCTCCACTCTATTCTCCACCTTGAATGGTCTGGCCTCTAACCACCATCAGCATCTAGGATCTTGGGTTTATTCATCTATGGTCCAAGTTTATCACAAGCACACAAGACGTCATCAGCCCAGAGGCTAATCGTCAAAGACTATGGACTTGACATTTTTATGTAAAGCTATGTTCACACTGTGTATAGCAAGATTCAGACTTCTGCAGTCAAAACTCATGTTCACACAAAGCTACACACGTTTTTATAACTGTTTTAGGGCTCTATGTACAAAACGCAAACGTGCATCAAAAGATAAACCTGGCTGAACTTTGACCAATCAGCGAATTGGATTTGACGTATGGATGGCGTCCATTTCTTATATATCTTTGTATTGGAATCCCAGTCTATACGAAAACTTTTCCATCCTTTCCGGATGAACTTATGAACAAATGTTTCCTGCCTTTGTTTTTGGACTTTTAGAACACATCAATGAACCATATTTTTCAGACTATAAGTCGCAATAGTAAATATAAAGTATAATAAATAAGAAAAACCCATATATAAGTGGATCTGGAGTATGAGTCACACTTTTGGGTGACAGGTGCAACGCTTCTGAACAAATCTGCCAACGCTGGCGTAACGCTGCGTTTACACGCAACATGATTCAAATCCGCGTCCACTGCTTCTTTTTTGACCTCCTTCAAAGGTGCTCAATGCTTGTCCATGAATGTGTTCATTAACTACGTCTAGTTGCAAGGAGGAGGAGCTACCATCCAGTTTTTAGCCTCATCGCTACACTGAAGGATTGACCTCTTTTACGATGCACGAAAGACACGGGTGACGTTAAGAGATCAGGTTTATTTATTTCGAAAAACTCTACTAAAGCATCGGTTGACCTATCCACATGTCTGGGTTCACTGCAGGAACTGCGTCTCGCCCAGTTTGATGAGTGGCTGTCCCGCGTTAGTCTGAGGATAAAAAAAAAATTAAACCAAAAATAATAACGTCTCGATGCAAAAAAGTTCAGGAGCAGAACGATCAAATTTTCCTCCATGTTTGTGTTGGACGGTGCGTCTTCTTCTGCCTTGCTGTCAGTAGCAAATAGTGATGCACACACCTACAGCGCCCTATAATGGTTGTTAGAGGAAAGCAACTACTAAAGGGAAAACAAAAATAATACACAATCGCATTTGAATTAGTTTGAATAAAATCGCATACAATTCACTCCTGAGTATAAGTCGCAGCCCTGGCCAAATTATGCCAAAAAAAAAAAAAACACTACTCATACTCCAAAAATACGGTCATTCCAAATCTGGTTGTCCTGCAGTCACTGCACTCATGTTGACAAACTGAAAGTAAAGCCAACACTTGTTGACCCTTCAGGGTTTTATGGAGCTGACAAATGGAAAACCTAAACTCTTTGCTTAACTAATCCTTCACTCTAAAGGGTCAGAGTTCAACTTTTGTTGGGCGTAGACTGTGTATATGGAAAACTCATGTCAAGCAAACCAACAAAAGACATTTTTTAAGGCACCAAGAGTTTTTGTAATTTAAAAAAAAACTAATCAAACATCAGAACTGGGCAAATTTATTGCTTTTGTTTTTCTGGAAATGAATGGATTTTATTTATTCTATCAAATTTTAGCAAATATTTGTGGATGAAAGAATCGTTTTGGAGACATTGTCTAATAACAGAGCACTCCTCTCCTCCTCCTTTATTGACACTAAATAATCTTTATGTCAGCCGCATGAATTCGCGGCCTCTTGAAATCTCCTAAATCCATTCTGGCGGATTGGGCTGACTCCACTTGGAGGCCCTCGAGCTCGTCTGCACTCTCCGGGTGTGCCCTCCAACTTCCTCCAAACTTGTCCTTCCGAGGTTCAGCGGCGTTCCTTTGCGCGCGCTGCTTCATCTCCAGCCTCTGGCGCGGTCACGTCTCATTTCTGTCACCGCTGCCTTTGGAAGAAAACGTGGTGTGCTCTTCTTCTGCAACGCACCAGTCGCCCATCTAACCATCCACTGAGCTCCTTTTTGAGATCCATTTTTGTTTACATGTTGAATTTTATAGGATGTGAATGGGATCTTGTCGCCCTGCAGTAACCGTCCTCGTGATCTCATTGGACGGTTTGGCTCTATGCCCCATTGGAGTCGTTGTTGATCAGTTAAATAGACCCAGATTTCGTTCCGACTCCAAACCAAACTTCCGTTTTGTGTGACCATCCAGGTGATTCATTCTGCAGCAGAAACATTGCCGCCTTCAGCCCTTCTTGGCGAGGGCGAGGCTGCAAACGCAACTGTGATCTTATTAGAGCCCAACAAGGCGAGACGGAGCCAAAGTAGGTCATTTTCATCAGCGTGAGCAAAGTTTATTTCAGTCTGCCCCCAAGAAACAACGAGCCAGAATACTATGAATGCTGATCAGAGCATTTTCAAATTATGATTTAAAGCTGCAGCTTTTTCAGAATAATCTTATCTTTGGGTTAAACAATCGGAGCAAAATCTTTCTTAAAGTGATCCTTTCAAATGGTTTTTGTCCTTATAATCCAAAATAAACCCTGGGCAGTCTGTAAATTTGGTGTTTTGTTCAAAAATCTGAAACAGCAGGTTATTTATGTTGTTTCATTTAATAGTTTTCAGTAATCGATGCTCCCATTGATTATTTGATTATTAATCCAAATAACTAGAATTAGAAAAAAATAACACTTTCATTCAAATAAATAACACTTTCATTCATTTTAGTAGGAAATGTAAAAAAAATAAAAAAATGTCACATTCACTTTAGCTAACATATTGTTTTAAATGTAAAAAAAACTAAAACGAAAGAATGTTATAAAATGCCTTGACTTTGCTTTAAAAAAAAGAATAACATTAATTTGTTTCCACAACTTGAATTGCAAAAAATGAGAGCTAAAAATTGTGATACTTTGTTTTCTTCAAATGTTCAAAAATATGAAAAATATTAAAATGAGTTGAATACACGTGTTAAGTATCTAAAATATAGAAAAATGAAATTTCTTTAGTATTTTTTTCTTTTGGTAAAACACTCATAAATGACTGTTTTCTTTTGGAAGCAGGTCGATACAAAGTAATGGTGAAAAAAATATAAATAGATCACAAACACTGTGTGTGTGTGTGTGTATAGACAAATGGTCAACTGTTTTGTTTGTAAACAAATGTTTGTTGTCATCTTTCAGTGGTAAAATGGATTTTGAAAAACGTAATTTTTTTAATCCAAATTTCTTTCTTAGTTTAGTAACTTTACAGTAAAGACCATATTGTTTTGATCTACTCTGGTTTCATTTGAAAATCCTCCACAGCTGTCATCCCTTTGGTCAGTTATCGTTAGCATTTTTCAAAAGTTCACATTTTCAGATTGACTTTGTTTATAGTTTGATCACGTTTATGCTTGAAGTTGATTAAAGTTGAATGTTCTTCCTGTTTTTTGGGTCCTGACTCTACCAGTTCCTGATGGGTTAGCCTTATTTAGTTTGAAGTTCGGTTTCTTAGCCTAATATATGAAATACTAAAGAACTTCTTAGGTCAAAACTGTAAGCTAGCACAGCTAGCAAAATAATTGCTAGCATGGAGAGAGCTTTTTCACATTCTAAAACAGCATCACTTTCCTTTTGTGCCTTACAAACACAATCTTTTGTTTTACATAAATGGATGAGTGAAAGAGACTAGTCAGTCTGAAAACTAGCATGTTTGCTAACATCTGACACATAGAACCAAAGGCATTATGGGTAAATCTAGGGTGCACCTAGTTTAATCCCAAGGTAAGCAGAGGATTGATATTTTAGGTATTTTTCACAACTAAATCTGGTTCCGAATCAAAAAGTGATGTTGTTTAAACATGCTAGTTTTTTCCCCCACATAAAAATAAGAACATTCCCCAGAAGTTTGTAGCATCAGTAATATTTTTTGGTTTGGATTTTTTTCCCTCCATTTTCCTAATATATATATATATTTTTTAAATATTATCTTTAAACATTTAAATCAATTTTATATATTTTTTGTGTGTATTTTAATATATATTGGTGCCATATTTGACATTTTTTGCACAGTTTTTTTTAAATCTATAGATCGTGTTTTCTTTTTTGGTTAATGTTTTTTTTTTACAAAATGCTGGTGTAACAGGAATTTTATTTAGACACTCACACAAGTATCAAAGTTAACCCTCTTTTTTTCTAGGTAAAGATTTAACATTTTTTGTTTTTTAGACAGTCAGAAAATGTCAGATATTCTTGGACAATATTTCTTTATTTTGTAAACTTTATTTTGGTGACCAAAGTTCGTCACCAAACCAGTGTTCGTGTTTTTAAAATCACTCTTTCGTGTTCTACATCACCAAATAAACCAACGTCCTGAAGATAAAACTCGCGCTAACATGCTCCTCTGCTTTTGTATGCAAACAAAGCAGTGAACTTGAGCCCGGAAGAGCCAGACGCCGGTGAAAGTCCTGACCCAGCACAAGTCCATTAATCATTGGTTTTTGCCAGGAGGCAGTACACTACCATTACTGGCTGCATTGACCACATGAGTGGACAGGGTCAGGCAATATTTTCCATTAGGGAGATGCAGTTGTTTTGTGTGGAGGAGTTGTAGTTATAGGCAAAAGCTTTTAGAGCGTCGGCACACTTAGAGGATATTTATTGTTCCCAAGACACAGGAGTGGCTGGGTCAGAGCTATCGGCATTAAGCTCTAGTCATTAGCGATAATGCTTACATATAAGAAAGGGTCAGTTTTGCTTTCTTTGCCTTACTGTGTGTGTATTCGGGCTCAGCACAACTTTGTGTTTATTTTTCATAAAGTTCTTTCTTTAAGTAGAGTTATAGAGTTATAGACCACTCGGTCCGTGAGCCTTTTTACACGATTTTCTGTTAAAAAACAGACTTTCAAAAGTTTTAAAAGTGTAATCCAAAAATTCTGGAGTGCTTTATCCAATATCAGCACTTATTTGATAGTGAGATAATTATACGCATAGATTTTTTCACAACGTTTTTTTCTGTAGCTATCGAAAACAGAGGACCCAGATAAACATTGGGCATCCAAGGCAAATACCATTACATTCTTGTGAAAAATGTGAAGTAAAGCAAACATGTTAGATTACATATTAGAAGAGATGATGCTACACATTTGATCACGAACAGCGCCGCAAAAGTTTAAAAAGTGGTTAAAAGTTATGTCATTAGCTTTATTTTCAGAAATATTTCACGTTGCGGACTACAACACAGAGCTTCAATTGAATTTCAATTGATCCCAAATCAAGTTTAGGAAAACATACAATAAAATTGACAATTAATAGATGTGTACATAAACTAAATTAAAATAAATTAAAATATCTGTATAGATTTAATGAAGAATATAAATTTGAATTGTGTGAGGATGCATTTGGGTGTGTTGTGGTTTTAGATCAAAATGGAACCGTATGAATGTTTAAACATGACAAATGTGTGCTGGATGTTTCCATCTGTGTATGTTTCCATGGGTATATGTAACACTAACTGTATATGAGAACTGGACAGAATGACCCCTCCCCCCTCGCGTTCCAACTAGTATATACCTGCTGGCTCCAAGAAGCCTTCTATTGAGAAATAAACAGCTATTACTCAGTCAGTCATTCTTTTTTTCTGAATTAATATTCTTGCTCTTGCATTTTTAACATGTTTTTGATCATCCTCTTTTTATTTTACGATATTTTATTTGGAAGTGAAACTCATTCAAGTTACTAAGTGACCAATCAAATGCATCAACAAATGTGCCAACTGATGGCATCTGACTCCAACATGGTGAAAAAATGGCGACTGAATTGACTTTATTTGTTCGGAATGGGGAGTGATCCGTTTTCAATGGGTGATGTCAAACTCACCCAGTCCAGTTCTCTTATCTGTAATGTTTGTGTGAGTCTGTGAGAAAACAGTCTGTCAGAATTAGTAAAACCAGTACCTCACCTTCAATAATCCCTGGTGCAAGATTTCCAATCATAAACTTTACCAGTAAATAGTTTTTTACTTTTGCAACCAAGAAAAAAATATGAATTGAAGATATTGAAAACAGAAGAACACTTTTCGAATTTGGCATTAAGGTAAAAAAAATATATATACAAAATGTTAGTTAGATAAACGTACCATTATGATAAAAAAAATATTTTACCTAAAAATAAAAAGACCTGACTGTTCATCATGGCTATAAATTTAGTTAATAATAACCCAAAGGTTTACTTTAAGTTAAGAAAAAAAAAATCTAAATTACTTTCGAGCCTTACATCTGCAAAACTGGATTTCATTTTTTGTTTTATTTACAAAAAATGTCAGTAAATGTTGCAGACTGTTATGTTATCAAAGCTTAGGCAAAGGGAAGGAAAGACAACAAACGACACAAATATGGGAAACACAGCTATATAATATTGTACCCATATATACCGTATATAAAATATTTGCAATTCTATAAATATGATTCATAACATCATTGACATAATTGTGGGACTGTGATTGTCTGTGATAATAGTTACAAAAAAATTCAACAAAAGCTTTTATTATGTAATTACAACTATAACAGAGCTCTAGTGTTGAGTTAAAGAAATATTGGATTTTTTTTTCCCTGTTAACCCTTTAATTTCATAAATATCCATAAATCAATAACTCTATGTTTTTCTGACTTTGCTCATACCTTTTAATTACCAAAACTTTATACATTTATGGAAAAAAAAAAAAACACATGAGGCACTTTGAGACAATTCTAGTAATAAAGAACCTAATTTGGAAAGATATGTCACATATTCAGCTAATCATTTCAACAAGCACATTTGATCTAAATATCATCCATTGTGTTTTTACATAATCAAATCTCTGAAAACATCTTGAAAAATCAATTTTCTTCAGCTTAGCCTGACTCATCTGGAAACAGTCTTTGAATTTATGTAAAGTTTGAAGTCATATCAGAATAAATTGCATTCGGACCTGATTTTCTTTCATGCAACTTTTGTTTTTTCCGTAGCTGAGTGCTGACAGTCATTTTCTGTTCTGTCGATGATGAAATTGATCGATTTTTGCCATTGATTTGTTGGCAGTCTTTACGTCACTCTTTTTATTTCACAGACGATTTCGTTCTTACTTTCCGTTTTAGTTTCAGTCAAAAAAAACTTTAGATTCTAATTGATGTATTTTTTTCCCTTTAAGATCTTTAAAAGTGTGTTTGTTTATTTATTTCGCGTTTGTGGCGTTGTGGGTTTCTGTATTTGGTGAAAAAACGGCAAGTTCAGCAAAGTTCTGGTATCGTCACACCGAGCGCCACCGGACTCCCCCCATGAGCAGAAGAGTGACGAACCAACATGGCGGACACTCTTCCTTCTTCGTCACTTTTGTCGTGTGCTCCTCATCAGCTAAGGATTGACCATCCCTCACTCCCCTTCACGCCCTTCTGCTTCCATTAGTCCACTGGTGCCCTGATAGGAAACGTGGGTGGATATGAGGGCAAATTCTGGAGTGGTGGGGTGGTAATGAAAGAGGGGGGGGTGGTTCATCACCTTGCTGGAGGGCATGCGTGAATTTGGTGGTGGGTGAGGAGGGTTGCTGAGTTTGAGGCCCATGGTAACTCTCCGTGGTGTGGCCACCATCTATCATCTTGTCATCGGCTCCCATCAGGGTCATCAAGGTCCCTGATTCAGAGATTCCTTCTTTCATATCGGTAAGAAAATCCACTTTTGACCTTTAGAAGTTCTTTCAGTAAACAGATGTTAAACATTAAATTTGCTCTTTTAAATCCGATTTTTTTGTTTTTTGTGTCATAAAGATGCTAAATGTGACAGAACGGCTATCACGTTCTTTTTATGAGTCAATGTAGAGCACATTTAATGCTCTGTTTGTAGTTAGTCCCATGGGCCGTTTTACAGTCGGTTGGATACGTAAAGGCACGATTACCGTTTTGCATTGAATAAGTGCATGAATTAAAAGCATCACCGGACCGCCATTGCAAGTTCGGCTCCTCTTATGGAATTTAAGACCAGATTCTGAATGCTAACCTGCCGGCCGTTGTTGTATTTGCCCCTAATCCAGGAGGCATAAACCTATAGTTTGCTTTCCCCTGGCGGCTCTTTTAGTCGTCCAACCCCAATAGCGCCAGATTAAGGTCTGCACATCTGACATGAGGCCTGGATTTGTGCTGGATTGAAAAATCTGGACGGGTTGCCTCCAAAGCTCTGTAATTCCGCACATACACACAAAGAGGCAGATTAAAAGGGAGGGATGGAGGGGCTGTGTCACTGTACGGCGTCCTTCTGATGATTTCATCAAGCCATAGATGTGCATCATCGGACGGATTTGGACCGGCTTCGGGGCTCCTCGGCCCCTTTCCTTGGGACGTCAAATGCCCTGGAGGCTACAGTTCTAGGTCTCCCCAGACTTGCCCCCTCAATGCCCATGTGCCTCACTGGTCATGCCCCCCTTTTCATGCAGCTGACTGAAAGGAGGTGGGGGCAGACAGACAGGGTGGTGGGTGACAGTCACCCAGATTACCCCTCGTCTTATGGCCTATTTACAAACGGTGAGCGGCTCTCTGAGGCTTCGTCATATAGTTTCGAGCCACGTCACGTGTCCCTCCGGTTGCTTACGTGACCTGGTGGTACGGACCAATAGGGCGGCGGCGTTGGTCTTGGGTAGAGCGAAAGGAAGGGGGGGGGGATTATTCTGCCTTTGCGATTTTTGATCTTGCGTCGCCGACAGTGGTCATCAGCTACCGTGTCCTACACTACACAAAAGGTAAAGACTTTCAGTTCTGAAAATCCGCCTCCAACCATCGGTGGTTGTAGGTGTTTCCTTCAATTTAAAGGCTTTAATGGTTTTTAAATCTAAGAAATACTTGAGTCATGGTCGCTTGAGTGCCAGACAGAAGCAAACTTCAATGAAATTCCAGTCCGCGTTGGGGTTCGCCATCAATAATTAATCAAGTTAGTCAGGGGTGGTCATTCAATTGGTAAAAATCGGAGTCGGTCAGCAACTTTTTGACTCCATCGGTGAAGTTTTACAGAGTTATTCTGCAGCAAAAGCAGCAATTTTGTGTAGCGTCGGGTCAGGTCGTCCAATTATTCCTTTCCACGTGGTCTTTGTCTCTTGTTCAAGCACGAGCGATTTTATTGTTGAACAATTAACGACTGGCGAGGCTCAAGGTAGACGATCTGTTTCATTCACCCTTTTCCGTGTCAACGATGTGAGCCCCCGCGCCACCAAACATCATTACTTCAATTATCGTCATGTAGATTCTCATGGAACCAAGCACGTCAGTCGCCGGTGGTCGGGACGACGGTGAATGACTGCTTTGTTTGCTTTTGTTTGACTCAAATTTTCGCTTGGGGGGTGGGGGTGGGGGGGTACAAGCCGTTTTGTTCGACGGCCATGACTTTGTGACAAGCAGTGATCTCACATTACAAACTGTGGCAAATCTAAAATGGCCGACTTATCGCTCAGCTCTTTGCGTTCATCGCACAACATGGTGATACCGAATTGTGAGGGCTTGTTTGTGAATTGTGAATACCCCCACCCCCACTACCCAACACAACAGCAATCCATTTCTAGCTCTCAAAGCTACGGACAGTTAGCCGGATTTGGCTGCTGCGGTTTGACTGTGATTTGGGCTGAGATATCAGGATGCTGGGCTGCTGATGTGGGCTGACAGCCCACTGTCATAGCGGTGTATAGGAAGGCCAACTGGGCGTACGCCCCCCACCCCCCCACTCCACTACAAACAACAAAAGCCTGCGCCAGACGAGACGGGAGCTGCTCATTTAAACCAAACCTCGGGACTCCGTCAAGCTCCTCGATCTGTCACCCCCCACCCATCACGTTTATCATCCTGTATTTCCAAAACAACCTCAAGCAGGTCAACCAACATACAACCACCCCCCTCCCCATTTGCTCCTGCCCTACTAATTTCCCTTTCGTTCAGCCTTAATTGGAGCACAAAAGTGCCCTGCAGAGCGCTCGTGGGCCGACATATTGGCTGCATTACCGGGGAGCATTTCCCCTCTCGTCAAACAGATTCGCTGACGCCTGGCGTGTGCGCAGCTGCACACATCTGGCACTTTATTAACGACACCTGCAACCAGCTGTTCGTTTCAACTTGACGTCCGCAGTGTTTGCAGTGAATCTACCGTAAAGCCATAAAAACGGGTTGTTTTCACTTTTAGTGGGACACCAAATAGATCCAAAGGTTTCATTTCTTTTAACCTTTTGATCTATTTGATCAAAATATACAGGTGTTAAGATGTTTCAAAGTCAGAAGTTTGAAAATTAGTCATGTTTACGATATCTATGAAAATCTACGTTCAAGTTCTGAAAAAAAAGCATTTTCACTTTTAGAGGGACATCAAAGAGATCAAAGGCGTTAAGATGTGAAAAATTAAACCTTTTAAAAGTGTAACCAAAAATTACACTTGTTAAATTGTTTACGATATCTACGTAAATGGATGCTAAAGCCCTAAAAATGGATGGTTTTCACTTCCAGACAGACATCAAAGAGTTAATCTTTCTGATGAAAACTACAGCAAAAATATCAAAGGGTTTCAGGTGTTAAGAAGTTTGGAAGTTTTGTTAATTTGGTGCTTACAACATTCACGTAACTCTACAGTAAAGCCATAAAAAATGTTTTTTTTAGTAAGAGGTCAAAGGATTTCATTTACTTGATTACATCAAAAAGATCAAATAGTTTTTGGTGTTAAGATATTTAAAAGGCTTGAAAGCTATAATTGACCGGGTTTACGATATCCAGGTGAATCTACGTTAAAGTCTTAAAAAATGGTTTGTTTTCAATTTTAGAGGGACAAGAGATCAAAGTGTTTCAGATGTTTGACCTTTTTAGTAATAAAGTTTTGTTTTTGAGATGTAAATAAATGCAGCTTGAGAAAAGTTTGTTTTGGAACGCTCTGCACACCTGTTCACTCTTCAAACTGTAACGGGGAACTCTACGGGGGAGTGGCGCACCTAAAGTTCGTTGTCTAAACACTAAAAACGAGTCACCGTTTTCTGATTTCAGATCAGAGGCGGCGGCGGCAGTTGCACGGTAACTACGTTCCTGCAGATGTGTGGATTAGGATGGGGCAGATGACAGAGGCTTTGGCTGAGATTAGACTGCCGTGCCGTCCATTTAATGACTTTCCTTACAGGATTTCAGGCTTGCGCCTCTCTGCGACTGTAAACGAGTGCATTTGTATGCGCTAGCATCCGCGCTCTGACTCATTTCGGCGTTTTGATGAAGGGCAGGAGCATCGTTTGCCATTTTTGAGTCCATATAGATTAGTTTCCTGTCTGTAAAAGTTCCAAGCCGCGTTTTTGAATGAATATTTCCACATTTTTAGGACACTAGATGTTGCATGATTACAGGAGAGTCCATCCATATCCTGCCTTTTTATTCACATTTTTTGTACGTGGATAGCCCCCCCCCCCCCCGCGAGGACGGATTGTGAAGGAAAGGGTCAAAGCATAAAAAGATCTCACACATTCGTGCTCTTTCAGACTGTGGTACATGCAGGGGGAGATAGGAAACGAGGGGTTGGGGGGGTCCAGCCGAGCGTAAAGCGTGATTAATTCAATAGCCGCCATTGAAGAGGAGGAGGAGGAGGAGGACGCTAGCGGTGCTGCAATGCCAAGCGTGACCCACTTTCCCCGTCAGATGTCATGAAATATTCTTTCCCGACTTCCTTTCTGAGCGGAGTCGGTATGCGGGGGGGGGGGGAGAAAATTTTGGCAGTGAACTTTGTGAAAAAAAATATGATCTTTGGTGTTTTTTTGGGGGGGGGGGGTCGCTGGCTCTCGTGAATCACGATGTCGTCTTTGAGGTCCGCCATTTTTATATTTTTTTGTTGACCCAAATTCCCAGATGACTGAGTCAGAATCATAAAACATGAAAAAGTGGAAAACAATCTTTCGTTGAAGATTTTTTTCCTTCTTTGCATGAAGATGGTAAAGATCTATCATCTTTAATCCCAAACTTTGTGTTTTGTTTTTTTTTTGTTTTTTTGTACTTGCCCCCGTGCTCCCACAGAGGACCTGCACCGCTGGCTCAGCTTTTAAACCCAGATTAGGGCTTTTTATGTAATCTGGTTTCCTCTGAGAGATTATAGAGACAGCTGGCCACAGAATCTCCATCAAACCTCTCTTTCTGCGGCCTCCAACCAGCCTGAACCAGAAGACTTTACCGGTTCAGTTCGGAGCCACATGTACCGTTTGAACCTGAAAAACAAAAATTTGGGTTTGAGGCCCTGAAAAGTTTGTCTGTAAAAATGTGTAAATCTGACAAGAAATCAGTTTTTATCCAGAAAAATTAGAAAATCGTTTGACATTTTGGATAAAAAATGTACCAAAAACCTGCAAAAACAATGCCCTGAAAGCGTCCGTCGGGCCCCAGCTGGCCGATCTAAGACTCTTTTGAATCATTTCACAGTTTCAGGTAATAATTAGCCGTCGCACACAGGAGGCCAGGCAGAAAATCCACTGTTTTCCATGCAGCAGCTGCGGCTGCGACGGGCAGACGGCGACTTTGTGTCTGCACATGAAGGTCAGCCGCTTCTGGAGCAACTTTTTTATAAATTTGTTTCACTTCGGCGTGAATTTCTGCTAAAGCGGTTCATAAAAACCTGCATCCAAAGAACAATTGTCTGATTCCTGCCTCGAGCTGGTCCAGATGCTCGCTCAGGGCCTCCACCACCTCCACCCCCTTCACCCTCAGAGTCTGTCAGAGGCCTGCGGCGCCCCCTCGTGGTCCTCGCGCCGCTTGTCAGGCAGAATTAGAGGCAGCCGGCTGAAACGGCCTTGATCAAAATAAATATGGAGCTGGTCGTTCGGCGGCTCATCTCGTGGCTGCAGAGACATATGCTGACCCACATTCCCTGTTTTTTTGTTTTTTTTATCCGGAACATTCCTCCATCTGTGGGAACAGTTTTATTACTAACTTTATAACAATGGTCTTTCTGTCTTAACCTTTAAGGAAAAGAAAAGAGTGCAAACTGATGATTAAAACAATTTTTTTCTACAGTTTTAACTCAATTTAGAGATTTTCCACATTTTTTATGAAAAAACCCTGAAGATTAAATCATAAAAAAACATTTATCGTTTAATGAAGCTTTATTCACAGAAAAATGACATTTTATAAACTCATTAGGCCACAACTTTTTGTTTGACAGGAAATGACAAAACATTTAGATGTGTATTTAAGAAAATAAAGCACAGAATGATTCATATTCAAATTATTCGCAAAATTTATTTTTTTTTACTATTTATATTTCGTTAAAAATTGTATTTGTTTCTGGGTTTTTATGTAAAAACACATTCACATTGTATTTAGTGTTCTTTGTGTTTAACATAATCAAAACAGGTTAAATATGTAAAGAAAAACAGTAAAACTTGATCTAAAACCCTAATAAAAACGTATAATATTTATCTTTTCATCTGAACAAAATGATCAAATTAAGGATTTTTTTTTTACCTTCATAAAAACTAAATATTTTACTTAAATATTAATGTATTTCAAAATAAAATCACTAAGTTCTAAAATGCAACATTACCTAAGGGTAAATGGCATATTGGTGATCAGGATTTGTTTTTTAATTTAAAATGTTAAAAACTCATTTTAAATTTTATTGAAAATAAAAATAATGTTATTTTTATTTCAATACAACAATAAAAATTGCTAAATTATGACTAAACATTCTATAAATTTGTTGGATTGATCTTAAATGTATGCTGAAGTTGGTTCAAAATAACAAAAAATGTAAAATTTTGCAAAATATGTTAAATGCTTTTTTTATTTTTACCTTATTTTATTGTTTTTATCTTTAAAATTAGACAAAAAAAATCATTAATGCAATTTTATAAAGCAGCTAAAAGTCGCCTCTCTGCTTGTGTTGCCTGTCAGGTGACTGGTTGGCTGACTCGGCCCATCACATTCACCCTCGACCTCCTCTTTCACATAACCACGCCCCTTCCTTCACATCCAATCCCGACATGGAGCCAATCAAGGTTCAGTCAGAAGGTGGACTGAATGTGACCCTCACCATCAGGCTGCTGATGCACGGAAAGGTACAAATAAGCCCCGCCCCCGAACGTTTTTCTCCTTTCACCTGCCTGTCAAAAACTCACTGGTTTTTACTGGTTTACCTGCAGGAGGTGGGAAGCATCATCGGAAAGGTATTTATCACCAAATAATCTTAAAAGATGTCGAGGAAAAACACAACTCCTTATTTTTCTTTTTTTTTTTTCCAGAAAGGGGAGACGGTGAAGAAAATGCGGGAAGACGTGAGACAAGTTCTTGTTGCTGACATTTTCAAAAAAACATGGCAGAGTTTGTTTGTCCATAAATGATCCCACCTTTTTTCCCTCCGTTTGTTTGTGTGACAGAGTGGCGCCCGCATCAACATCTCAGAAGGTAACTGTCCAGAGCGGATAGTCACCATCACCGGGCCAACGGACGCCATTTTTAAGGCCTTCGCCATGATAGCCTACAAGTTCGAAGAGGTACCTATGACACACAGGATTTTTTTTCATTTCTGAGTATGTTTGAATGTTTCTTTGAGTTGCCTTTTACTGATGTGTAGCAGGAAATGTTGCTATCCGATTGGAGGAAGCAGAAAGGATGGTACTGGAGGGAAAGTACGTGGTATTATTGTGCCACTGGCTTACTTCATCAGCTGCATGGCTCATGACCAGACGGAATATGAAAGCAGGCTTGACCACGTTATGTAGGACAGAAATGTGCTGATGTAACCTTGCAGCACCCTCTGAAAGTGGGCCAGTACTGTTTTGTCTTTTATTTATTTATTTTGGATGTGGACGCCAGGTCTGGTTCCTGCTGTTTCTGGATGACAAAGCAGAAACAAACTGATGGTTTCGAAGACTTTGTCATTCAGGAGAAACCTTCCAAAAGGTTTAACAAAAAGCTTTAAAGTACTGAAAAAAAATTTTAGGACAAAGAAAGTACATTTTACAGACAGGTAGCATTGGAAATTGATCCATTAAATCCCTTAAGTTTTCTCTTCCAATTTTTATTTCTTCGATAATGGGGAAAAAGTCAAGATTTAAATTCTTTTAAACTTTTCATTGTTTAATTCTCTTTGAGAATTCTCTCTCTGAGTTATATTTTTTTGTTGAAGGACCCTCCCTACCTGCTGCAGAAAGTTTGCACAAACAAATAGTTGATACCTACTGTGTTGATCCTAAAATCAAATGGTGCTGGGAGGTGTTGGTGTTGGTTCAAAGTAGTGGCCGTTTGCAATGGACCATATCAACCAAACATTTTTTTAAATCTCTCTGGCTGATAAATGTGTAGCAATTATTGAGTTTGTAAGACACACTAAATTTTCTAATTTTCAATAGCAACTGATGTTTATATACACCCTTACGGCAATTTATTTCTTGGTTGAATCTCTTTTTATTTAGCTATAGCCTGTGTCATTGTTGAATGAGCAACAAACTTTTTACAACAAAGTTAGTGCTAGTGAAAAATTTGATAAAGGTACTGTGCTCGATTGTAAAATCAAGAGGTGAAGTGGGGGTTGGTTCAAAATGGTGGCCTTTGACAATAGGATAGACCATAGCAACCATAGATTTTTTTACATGACTCAGACTAATAAATAATTGTAGCAATTTTTGAGTTTGTACATCAAACTAAATTTTGCTTAACAACCAGTGTTTAGGTAGGTCATTACCAAAGTCTCAGCATTTAAAGCTCTTTGATGGTTGATTCTATTTTTTTATTTTGTTTTAGCCTATTTCTTAGTTGAAGGAGCCGCAAACTTTTTCAAAGTTAATGCTAATGAAAAATGTCCGTAAATTACTGTGCTTGAAGCTAAAAGTCAAGTGGTGAAGAAAGGTGTTGGTGATTCTCTTTTTTTTTTAGCTATAGCCTATTTCTTAGTTGAAGTTTTTACAAAACAAAGATGATAATTGTCAAAAAAGTTGTTACAACTACTGTGTTTGATACTGAAATCATGGGGAAGGTAGATGTTGGTTCAAAATGCTGGCCTTTGAAATTGAATTTGCCATAGCAACCATAGCAATTTTTGAGATCACAAGTCAAACTACATTTCTCAAGTTTTTCTTAGCAACTAGTGTTAAGGTGCAATACTGCCACATCTTTAGCATTTAAACTTTGAAAGATGTATAGATGAATTCAGCTAAGGACAGATTTTTATGCTACACTGTTTTGTATTGACAACACAGTGTGTTTGTGAGTGAAGACAGCATCCATCTTCACCATTTCCCCTTTTGGCAGCTCCACTGATCCAAAGTGTGTTTGCTGAATGTTGCCAAAAGTCACATTTTTGTGAGACAGAAGCTGAAGAAGCTTTACTGTGCAGTGTTTTGACTGAGTAAAAAACATTTTGCATTAATGGATGTTACCAATTGATCTGAGCATTACATTTATTGGGACCTTTTAGTCGTCTGCAGAAAACCAATTTGTCAATCTAAATCTGGCTAAAATATAAACCCCTCCAAAAAGCACATCTAAGCTATATAAAGGGTTTTTTTTTGTGTCAAGTAAGTTTTCATCATTGAAATTTTGAATTTAAAAAACTGTTTTTGATTTGTGAGCTCATGTCTTGTACTAATAAAAGTTTAGCTTTTAGTTTGTTTTCTATTGATTATTTATTTTTACTTTAAATGCTAATCTCAGTAGTTTCTTTTTTAATTTTTTTATTTTTATTTATTTTTATTTTTTTAACTTGTCCTGTCCAACAGCTGAGCAAACAGATATGTATTAGACAGATTTTACTCTTACAATCGGGGGTTATAAATCATAGCGAACACAAAATGTATGTTGGTATAAGCCCCTTTTGTAATTTAAACCAAACTTTATTAATATATATATTTTTTTATTTGTGTCTTTTTTGTTGGACCGGACGGAAAAGGAAAGGGGGAAAAGGAGAGAGTTGGGGGGTGGGGGTGGGGGTGGGGGTGGGGGGGGGATGGTGGATTATAGAAGTTTTGAGAAGGACTACTGTGAAGGGAAGGTAGAGTTGTTAATCTACAGGCAACAAAATGCTGGAGCTTATACCCATTGCAATAGTGAGTGTTGGTCTAAAATGGGCGGGGCCTGTCCACACACTCAGCTGTTACATACCTGCCGGCTCCGAGAGTGTTCACAAACTTGTCCACATCCAGTTCACACGCACACTTGTGCATGACAGCCAACACATGTAAAGCATTACATTCTGTCACGCACACCATTCGAAGGTGTAAAGGTGAGCTGACGCCTGTACTCAGGTGAATGTTATGGTAAGCTGAAGTGGATGATGGAATGTAAAGAAAAAAAAAAAGAAGGGAGAACCCCCAGCCATCCCCACACCAAGACACCCGCCGAGGTGGCAGCGCCGACCAGGGCCCACCCCCGCACCCATACTGTAATCTCAGTAGTTTAAAAATATAACATATTTTAGAAACGACTCAAAACGAGCTTTATTATTTTATACCGTCTTTTGTAGAGTTACACAATGCTTCAGTCACAACTGCCCTTGCGGGTTGATGTGTGCTGTTTACGGATGAAAAACGCCAAACCGACCCGTCACTCTCCCCTTTGCCCCTGCCACACAGGTCAGAGCTGCCCGTGACAAATTAATGAAAAAAAGCTTTTTTCAAAATGGCGGCTTTTCTTTTGGTTTTATCTCCATAGCAACTATTTTATGTTTTGGCCGGCTGGGGGGACGAATAGATTTATGTAATTTTTAGAAGAATTGGCAGTAGTAATTGTTTTTATTTCCATGGCAACAGAGATTTTTTTTTGTTAAACATGCCAACATTTTTAATATATCATATATTGTTTCATTTTGTTCAGCTTGAACCAGGGATTCAAGTATTAATTTGTTTACAATGTTCCGGTTAAAAAAGTATGAGCATCAGAGGAACACCACTTTCGCTAGCTCGTCACGCTAACGCCGTACAAAATTCACTACATCCAATTCCAATATTTTTTTTCCAAGTAGCTTCCCAATGATGCTCAAGGAGACAAGAGGCAATCGATCAAAATCTCTAGGCGGAGTTTAAATTTGTAGAAGGTACTAAAGGTAATTTTTCTTTTAATTAAAGATGGTGGCTTTTTTCTAACATCAAAGGTCAATAAAAATTTGGTTGCGGTTGTAGACTGAACAACGTGTGTGTGAAACTTTGCTCGACGAAGCTTACCTAGGTACTGTGGCCATTCCATCATAATTTTGAAACTTATTTTGGATATCCCGGACATGATTGTTTTGGTATCGTTAGTAAATTTTGAAATATTAGTCCCTATAAAAAATGTTGTCCCCATTCATTTTTTTTTTACCATTTAGCAGACTGTGATGTCATCTCTTTTTTCATTTGGAGGGGGGTCGTTTATTATACCAAAAATGTATTTTTACGGCTGCTAGTAGTTTGGTGGTTTCGGTGAGGTTTTTGAGTATGTGGCAGTGGCAAATGTTTTTCTCAAACGTGAAGAAAAAAAGGGAAAGGTTTTGCTATGGTTGACCATATGGCCATATGGTTGAGCATATGTATGTCATCATTGGCCTGAAAATGTAAGGTGGTCGAGATGTGGAAAAAGTCACTCACCCCCCCCTCCTTTAGTCACTGTGGTGCCAAAACTCCTCTCAGGAGAGGCCACGCTCCCACACTCCTCCTCACTGCTCCTCCCGCTGCCTCTTCTCTCCTCCGGCTGCAATTCCAGAATTAAAACACCCTTCAAAACATTTTTTGCTGAGATTGATTTCCGGGTCACAGGCAGGAGGACGGTGGAGAGATGAGACGAGGAGGCACAAATTAGACAAATGAATGAAGCCTTTTACCTGATGAAACGCCACCGTGCTTTGTCCCCGCCCACATCTCATCCCCATCCCCCCCTGCAGGATATCATCAACTCCATGAGCAACAGTCCGGCTACCAGTAAACCCCCAGTGACCCTGAGGCTCGTCGTCCCAGCCAGCCAGTGCGGCTCCCTCATCGGTAAAGGAGGCTCCAAAATCAAAGAAATGCGAGAGGTCGGCAGCCATTTTTGTCCCGCCTATACACCCTGCAAAGCACTTTCAAAGTGAATCTTTGTGGTTTGCTTCAGTCTACAGGAGCCCAGGTCCAGGTGGCGGGCGACATGCTCCCTAACTCCACTGAGCGGGCGGTGACTATCTCCGGGGCCCCCGAGGCCATCATCCAGTGTGTCAAACAGATATGTGTGGTGATGCTGGAGGTACGGCGGGAAAGGGGACGGGTTAGAAACCACAAAAATCCAATTTTGCTTTGTTAGGACGATGCCAAGAGACAATTTTAAAAAATTGAGAAAAATCTGAAAATGTTTTGGACTTTGTGAGAAACAATTTAAAGGTAACTATGAGGTTGAACATTCAACAGTGAACTTAGCACAGATATTATCTAGATATTTTAACAGTAAACATTCTTACAAAATGCTTAAATATTATTTAGTATTTTTTTCTGTTAAAATATATGTATATTTTTTCATTTAATTTACAGTAGAAATCTTACAGCGTATTTCTATATAACCTGTAATAATAGTTGTACAAATCTGACAATGTGTACATGGACACATTTCCATGTTTCTAATAGAAAAATGACCAATGATTGCTTAACTTTGTACACACCTAAGATTCTATCGTTGACATTTATAATGAGTAATTGTTGTTTGTATGGCTTTCAGCATGATTACATTTTCAAAATGTTAATTTTTTGTGAAATATCTTGTATGTAATTAAAGTATTTGGCTGTTTTCCTGAAAAAATGGAGCAAACCATTTTATAAGTTCTTAAAAAAATACAACACAACATCCCTTATAGTAATGAAAACAACTCCTTCAAATTGAACGATAATTTAATGAAAATAAATTTCCATTTGTATTGTTCTACATTAAAATGATTTAAAGTTGTTTAGTCTTCCGTGGTTTACATAAAGGGTAGCTTTTTCTGTGTTTTTTCTGTTTGCTAGCATAGGCTAGCATCAGCAATAGCAAACAATGAAACCTTTTAACAGCAAAAAAAAACAAAAAACAAATTAGGCTAACAAATAGAACGTTTTGAAATGAAGCTTTGTTTTTTTTTTTATGGTAAACAAAGAATTAATTAATGCAATCTGACATAACATTACCATATTTATGTTGCTAACAGCAATTAGTTAAAATATATATATATAAAATTGCCTGAATTAATTTAAACGTTTTTTTTTTATTACTTGTCAGACACTCAGAGTGTATTTTTTTTAGCAGAAATTAACTGAACTGTTTTCCTTCTGAACCAGTGAGATTTCTGCTTTCAGTCATTGAGCTTTGCTCCATTTTGGTGTATTTTTTTCTTCTTCTTCCATCATTAATTTCAAATATCTGCACAGCCATTTCTCCATTGGGCCTTCATGATGGCAGCAGCCATGGATACTAGGACTTTTGTGACATGACTGTAAGTCTCCAAAGAATGGACTGCAAAAAAAAACAAAAAAGAAAAAGGAGAGGTCTTAAAATGTAATATTGTGAGTCATCATAATCCAGTTGAAAGTGGTGTTCCAGGTAAATCCAAGTTCAGTTGTGCACCGAAACCACGATTTGGACATTTTGTGTCAGCATGACCGCACAGTGAAGAGCACTTTTGTCTGAGTGTCACAGGTTGTCTTCCCTAAGGCACCGCCCCCTTCTGGTCTCACTTGATGCGACTTCTTTCTTCTCTTCTTTTCTACTACTCTAACACTTTCTCCACATCTGACCCCTTCTCCTTCTCCCCACTCTCTCCTCCTTTGCTCTCCTCAGTCCCCACCGAAAGGTGCCACCATCCCCTACCGCCCCAAGCCTGCCTCCACCCCTGTCATTTTTTCAGGTGGCCAGGTAAGAGCAGACCCACTGGGGGCGTCCACAGCCAACCTCAGCCTCTTACTGCAGCACCAGCCACTGCCTGTTAGTGTCGCACCAGGTTTTACTCACTCTGCCTCCCTTTCCTCACTCACCCCCCCCACCCCCCCACCCCCCTTGACTAGCATGAAACCGTCACGGATGTTTATGGCATCCATCACCCCCAGCCACTCAAACCAGAACTGAGATAAATGTTCCTTGAGAGGTCTTGGTTTCAATTATTGACAGTGTATGTGAACTGGACTTAGTGACCCCTCCCCTGGCTGGTGTTCCAAACAGGAAGTATCCACTGGTTCCGTAGAGCCAAAATCCCATCAACTTCTATAGAGAAATAAACTGTTACTACTCATATTTGCAAACCCACGTCCAATGTTTAAAAAGTTTGATTGACAGATTTTGTGAAGCCTGCTTTCAAGTGGTAGGGGTATGGACTTCCAACAAGCTCACTCCTGATTGGCCGGATTGGTTGCCATAGAAACCTTGACTCAGATCAGCACGGACCAATCACTGCTTACTGACGATGTCTGGTTCCAACATGGCGGCATCCGTATCATGACAAAAATAATTGTTTCATCTGATCCTGAAGTAAAAAAATTTCAGTGGATGATGTCATACTCACTTGGTCCAGTTCTCAGATACAGTCAACGGTTACAACATAATCCTGCTGAAGCCTTCCAGGTTCATTAGCCAAAAAGAAAAAAATGCAAACTATGAAATTATTAAACTATTAAAAGAATACTCAATCAACATATCAAGTCGATGTTATGCTACCTACACACCGGGCATGTGATACGCATTCAATTCAATACGCATTCATGAAATCATTTACTTGTATTAACAAAATATTAATTTGAGGCAAAGAAATGCCTAAATTGTACGAACTAAATACTACTTTGTGGGCAAAAAAAAAAAAATCTTAAATCGTAATAAAATATTTTTTTGTGGTCCCAAAGTTGTTCAGTTGTATTAGCGAAACATTGATTTTTAGCCTTAAATAGATAAATCATAAGAACAAAATATTAATTTGTGTCCAAGAAATTGTTTAATTGTATTCAGAAAAAAACGTAAATTTGAAGCAAAGAATAGCAAAATTGTACAACCCAAATACTAAATTATTTTCCTTGTGTGAAATAAACAAAATGCTAATTTGTGGTTATGAAATGTTTAAATTGTACATCAAAATACTAATTTGATGGCACAAAATACCAATAAGGTTGTTCATGTCTTCTCTAGACATTTCGGTAAATAAATCAATCTGAGTTTTGCGAGTAAAGCAATCTGGCTCTGAGCATCCTGTTGAAATATCTTTCAGAAATTATTTCTACATCGCTTTAATCTATATTAATTTAGTACGCAAAATGATAAAATAAGTTAATGTGATTAAAAATGTGATTAAAATAATTTAGTAGTCTTTTTTGTGTTTTTTAATAATGTGATAGCCATAAAGTAGCATTTTGTTGGTACGTTTAAATTATTTCGTAGCTACAGTTTATTTGTTTTTCTTTAATGTCGTCACAATGACTCCATTAATTTACACACCTTAACCGAAAACGATTTGAAAATTTTGTATAAAAACGAAGCACATTCATTTTCCAGCTAGCTAACAGGACCCGCCCATTTGCAGGCTCATTACCAGCCTCAAATACAACGCAATCATACTATCTTTGTATATAATGTAGATTCACTCTACATCAAAATTTCTTTACCCAACAGACTACATAAAAGCCAACGAGATTTTTTTTGTGGCAATTTTTTATTTTTTCATGGTCACAGCTAAGCATTTTGTTCAAAAAATATATGAATATGTTTTTAACTAATAAAGTTAATTACTTTCATTCATTTCTAATTGAAAAAAACAACTCTAAAAACGGCTGTGTTGTAAACCATTTAAAAACTTACCTTTCAGATAAAAAAAAAAAACGAATATCACATGTTTTAATGCCTTCTCCATGTCTTCTGCTGTCTTTGCAAGGATAAAATTAAATTTCGCTCAGTTCTGACCTCCGTGGCCTCAATAACCACACACGTCCAACAGGACGAATCACATCACTCCTTTCAGGGTCGCTCCTCTGGCTCTCTCCCCACCATTCCCTGTCACAATCCTGCTGTTTGAGCTCTCCCTTATTGGTTTAGTTCAACTGGATCTGATTGATGAATAGAGGGAGAACATGACAGGAATCCATAGAGTCTGACTCCCATTTTTTACCACTACAAAAACTTTTGATGAATAAAAGAAAAATCAGATTTGTTAGTATTACTTAAAAAAGTTTGCGGATTTGCTAATATTGTAGTTAAATTGACATGACAGTACATTTGTTGGGTTGAAGAAACATGATGATAATCAGTTATTCTTGTGATTTCAGGCTTATACCATACAAGGACAGTACGCCATCCCACATCCAGATGTGAGTGCTAATCCCATGGGGCAGTCAACAATGCACACTCCTTCAGTCTGTCTCGCTGCATCCAGAATTTTTCCTTTTCTCTATCTTTACATTCACCCTTATTAATATTAACTGTTAATATTAATACAGCTTTTTTTCTGATCTGTATTTTCAATTTTTCTAACTTTTCTGCTTCTTCAGCCTTCCTGTCGCTTGTCATCGAACCTCACAGGGCTTGGCCTGAAGACTTTTTTTTAGAGAGATTTTTGGGGAAAAAAAATATTTAATGAAAACAAAAGTTTTACTAACTCATCGAGAATCACAAATGGTGTTAAAATAAAGTTCTGGTCAGACTTTCTAACGTCGTCCGCTTGGCATTACCACAGCAATTTTCCAACCCGTCTTCTTATTGATTACCAAGTTGTTAGCAAGTATCAGAGAAAATCACTTAACAATCGAAAATGATAAGATTAATGAACATAAACAAACTCAAGAAATTAGATAAAGCTTAAGATGGGCTCTGTTAACACATGTAGTAAGATAACGTTACCATTACGGAATTACAAAGCAAGCTAACAAATTACAGAATTTAATAAATATTAAATATATATAGAAATAAATATGAAATAAAAATAAAACAAAAAAAGCAGCCACTGAACGCGTCTTGAAAAATAATAATAAACCAGACTGAACTTTGACCAATCAGGAACTGGGATTTGGTAGTGACGCATAGATGGCGTCCTTCTTCATTCATAGAAGTACCAACCGGTCACACATTGATCGTGGAGAAATTAATAACTGTGAGTTGTACTCGGTCGTAATTATGTGACACAAAGTCTTATATTGAAATAGAGCTGTGAAAGTAAAAGCCTGGAGCAAGATTTGCGCCGCTTCGTCATTTTACAACAAGCCTCTTCCAGCTGTAAGTGGCTGACATGCGCTAGTATCAGGTACAGTCACTCCAATGTGAACATCATATGCTTGTGGACCAATCAGAGACAAGTCCTTTTAAAGTTACATTCACACCAGGCTCAGAAACGTGCATTCAAGCGACTATTTCTAATAAAAACTCCATGTAAACGCGCATATGTGGGTTTCAGCTACCGCACTGAAAATTCTCATGTTCAAGTGTCGCTCCGCACATTTTAAAGTCTTTTCCCACTCTACGTATAAAATGTGCGGCCATTGATTGCGTGTTGACAGTTAGACCAGTTGAAGTTTGACCAATGAGGAAGTCGGCTTTGGTAGAGTCAAATAGATGGCGTCCTTTTGGAAGTGGAAACCGTTTGAAAATTAATCATGAAAGGGAAATTAAAAACTGCGGTTTGTACCAAATCGTAATTAGACGACACCAAGGCTTTCCTTTATCAGAAGCTGTGAAAGAAAAAAGCCCGGAGTAAGATTTGCGCCGTTTGGACATTTTACGACAAGTCACTTCCAACTACGAGTAGATGCATCAGTATGGCGTAGCAACGGTCCAGTGCGAACACTGTCTGTGTACAAGCACCCAGCGCGTTCTTGAATGAGATGAGTTAGCAACAACACAACCATTTGAATATTCCAAAAGGAGGGGCGGGGTCAGATGCTGTTGTCAGGCCCAGTCCTCGGTGAGCTTCTTCTCTCCCATCTCTTTCTTTCTCTTTATTTTGTCCTTCACCTCTCTGTGTTGTTACTTCTCCTCAGATCCTCTCTTTTACTCTCGTGGCGTTTCGGACAGACCTCTGTGTGTGTGTATGCGTGTGCGAGCGGAGTGTGTGTTTTTAACGATGACCTCATAGGTTTTGCTGTCCTCCTCCTCCCCCCCTCAGCAGTTGAGCAAGCTTCACCAGTTGGCTATGCAGCAAACCCCCTTTACCCCCCTCGGACAGACCACCCCTGCCTTCCCCGGTACGTACCCACCTACACGATGACCCTCTTCGCCAAAGATCCTTCTCTCGTTCGTACCTGTAGAAACAAAAACACATTCTCTTCCTCCTCTTTTTCTCTCTTTTCTTTTCCTGTCTCTGTCCTTTCTCTTTTTCTTCTGATCCTTATGGTCTGTGTGGTGCATTGCCATTGACATGGCCTGCTGGTGGTCTGCTCTAGTTGGTGTTTCTATTGTTTTCTGGTGTCCCATAGCATCCATTTTTGTTTGTTTGTCTTTAGTTTGTTTACAAGTTAAAGCGGTTACTTCGTATGTCAACAGCCGATGGGCTATAGATGATGTTTTTCCACTTTAACTCAGCATGGCGCCTTGTTTTTCGGTTACACCGAGTTCCTTCAACGTGCCAAACTCTCTTCTGTCTCTTCTGCTCTCCCTCCCCGTCTCCTTTTGTCTGCTCTCTGTGCTCAGCAGCAGGTCTGGATGCCAGTAACCAGGCCAGTACTCATGAACTCACCATTCCCAATGATGTGAGTGCTTTTGTACTTTTTACAATATTTGCAAAAAAATGTCCGACAATGCACTTTTTTTTTTTTCCCAGGAAATGAGATTGGGGATGGAAAAACTTGCAAATCTTTCATTTCAAATGAGGCATTTATCATTTTAAAGCTGGCAGTTCCTGCATTATTATAAGTTTTTTTTCAGAAGCTGATGTGGTATAAAAGATTATTGTCACGAGTTGTGCCTACTTGGCAGTTTGATTTTGCAAGCGCTCGGCTGCAAAAAAAAAAGCATCAACTGGCAAAGCTGTTCTTCAAAAAGAACTTGAACACAAATCTGTAATTGGTTGAGTACGATGGTTGTGACATTTAACAAGGTATTTTAGAGTTTTATGTCTTTATTTAGACAGATTTGAATGGTTCGGACTTTAATCAGTCTTGAACTCTTTGGCGTTCATTGACTTTCCGTAACTACTGAATTGTTGATGCAACTAATGTAAAGTCCAAAAAATTCTTTTTTTGAATTGTTGGAATTAGGTTTATTGCATAAACGGTCAAAGACTTATGGAAGTTCAAATACTGTGTGCCAGTTAGCCATCAGCAACCGCTACCGTATTAAAGGTCTAACCCTTTAACATCTTTAGCTCCAGTGTTTACATTATTTGA
>BSAI01000100.1:984210-1206710 GCA_036245035.1 Adrianichthys oophorus
AATCTGTTGAAATTAGGTTAATTACGAAAAAGTTTGAAGAGTTACGATAGTCAAAAGAATGTTAACACTGAAGCTAAAGCTAAGCTGTTGCCAGTGGACAGGAACTAACACACACTCTGCGAACTAGCCGAACTCTTTAAATCGTTTACGCAATTAACGTAATTCTACCTGATTTTAAAAGCGGAGAAAAGCAGCTTCGCACTGAAATTCAAGTACAAATTTTATTTGTCACGTACATATACATATATAGTATAATATGCAGCGAAATGTATTGCACAACTGTCTGACAGTATGATATGAGTAGTGAATCAACGTAAATCAGATGATTCTGTCTTAGAGAAAAGTGGGATTGTGCCGTTGGGCAACACTTTTCGCTAATAAATAATTTTTTACAAATCTGTCAGAAGTTGCTCATCTCCACGTCAGAATCAGCTGATTTGCGTTGATCATGTAAAGAGTTGAAGAGTTGCAGCATATCAAAGAGCGTGTGTTCATTAGATGTCGCTGGCGACATCTCCCGTTTTAAATGGTTAAAAAAGCTCTTACAGTGACAAGAATCTTACCTGAAACTCTATAGACGTGTGACCTAAAGTAAGACTGTTTGGTGCACTTGAGGATCTCGAAGAGCTTTCTCATTTGCTTTCTCATGTTGCTCAAGCCATCCTAAGTCCCGCCCCCCGTTTTCTTCCCAGCTAATAGGCTGCATAATCGGACGCCAGGGAACCAAAATCAACGAGATCCGTCAGATGTCTGGGGCACAGATCAAAATTGCTAACGCCATGGAAGGGTCATCGGAGCGCCAGATTACCATCACAGGGACCCCCGCCAACATCAGCCTGGCTCAGTACCTCATCAACGCAAGGTTAGGGCTCTGTAAGACTTTGGGAAAGGCAGATGTTGAGAAATTGCTGCTGATGTCTCCGTGTTATTCTGTTAGATTTAGAGACGTGGCGGCTATGTGGAACGATCCATCATCCATGACCACATCCTGAGATCCCTGACTGGCTCCTCCGTTTGGCCCTTTTCAATGACTGACCACCGCAGACAACCCTGACGAAGCCTTTCGGACTTTGACTCTGGCCTCTCCGAAAACCCCGACCACCTCCTTTACCTCGGTTTGGCAAACGGTTTGGCGCTCGCTTCCATTTCAGAGAGCCAAAGTTTAATCCAGAGATAGAAAAAAAACATACATAAAGAAAATTCTCTGACTTGATTTTCTTTTCTTAGAGAACTGTTGAAGCATGTTGAATGTTTATTAGGAACGACTTGTGTTAATCTTCTTTTTGTCTGTTGCTTTCTGTCAGTGCTGAGTCATAGAACATTTAAGGTATAAAAAAAAAAAAAGTTAAGACTGAACATTTTTGTAGAGCGTAGATATTTGCATATTTAAGTGATGCTTTCGGCAGCATGTGTGGTGGGATGTAGCCAAATGATCCGATTTTGCTGAGATACTTTTGTCCTTCTTTGCATGTTTGTCTCCAACCGTGCTGCATCGCTTGACCTTCTTAAGCCAATGGCGTCGCTCCTAGAGGCTCCCTTTTAGATTTCATTTCCTCCATTTACATTTCAGCTAACGTTGCATGTTTTCAATGTCGTATCGTCGCGTGTTTTGAGTAGACGCTCCTTCTAACATTGCTAATTTACGTCTTTGTAGTCCTGTTCTTTCCGCCGACTTTTTCAGGGTTCCTGACCGATCACGTCTAGTCCTACTCCCTGCCCAGACAAAGAAACTTTCCAGCGTAGCCTCCTTTTCTCAACACCAATATTTAGTATTTAGATGCATGAATGGGAATTAGTGAAAAATCAGTGGCTAAGACACTGACGGAAAATTTTCACGATTGTTTACTAACTTATTATACTGTATTTGTTTTGTATAAAGGACTAATGCGATTTAGCACATTAGTCAACTACGCGGCGCTCATGCAATAGACTCTACTCAACACTTTACTCTGGACTGCCTCTGAGACGGGGGAATTGGTTGGACTTAAAAGCCGTTCAAACTTCGGCTTCCTTCTCTAGCGTCTAAACTTTTTTTTTTTTTTTTTTTTAGCTAAGAGGCTTTGAGAACTGAGAAGGATGCCGAACTGTAACAGCAAAATAAATATGCCTAAACGTTTGGACGTAGCCGAATGGTAATTTTTGGGGCCAAGGAATGTTCAGGGGTTCATTGGAGGGAACCCACAGGGCCTGGGCGGACGTGACCACTCAGTCTCTTTTCACGATTGTTCATCTCGTCATGTTTTTTTCATCGTCATGCGTTTGATTTGACGCTTTAGGTTTGAATGTCTTTTTATTGTTAATACTATGTCAGCAACTTTATTGTTTTATTTAAAAAAAGGACAAGATGGATGACAGCTGTACTTGCTGATTTTCCATTTAAGCTAGCTTGTATTTATCTATGGTATAGTGACGCAGGTATGACTTCTGTTCTGTAATTACAAAACGTAAGCTAAGTTGGTTATGCTGTATTGGTAATAATATTTGGTGAGCTTCGGTACTTCAGCCACTCTTTGCCGCTTTTACTTGTTTTGAATGCACTCTAAATTTTGGACAGTCAAGGCAATCTCCTTTCCAAGTCTCAGTCGAGCTCAGTTCAGTGTTGACACATGCAAACAGCTGTTGAATGTTATTGCTGAGTCACATTAGCTACAACCCAACACAGAACTGTTCTTCAGTCACACAAAATATACTGTTTCTTTACTTACACAACTTTTTTTACATTCTTTGCAGCTTGCTCTTAGCTTAAAAGTGAAGTTTGACATTTTGTGAAATATTTATTTGTATTCTGATATTTGAAAAACAAAAAATTCTTGTTTGTCTTTGCTACTGCTACTAAGCTAACCTAGCAAAACCTAGGAGACGAAAACTAGTCAGACTGTAGGTGTGTTTCCTCACACTGTATGTACTTTAAGTGTCACTAAATTAACTCATAGAAACTTCAACAACTTTATGTTTAAAGTAATGAAATGTGATTATTTTTTGTTTATTAACTTGAGTGATAAATGCCCAATTTGCAAAACAGTAGATGAAAACATACATTACTGACAAATTAGCTACTTTAGCAAATTTAGCTATCATAGCAGTCCTGTGTTGACATTTTAAACTGCTAACTAGCTGCTAAAAGCTAAAAAAAAATGTCAATGTTATTAACTAAATAGTTGTTTATCTTTAAAAGGAAGACTTTGTTACTTACTGATTAGTTCAATTTAGTTTACATCTTTTTAAATTGCTGCCACCGGTTGTTCGAACAACATCTTCAGGTCTTTAATATTAATGGCATTGCTAGCTCAGTTAGCTTTCATTATTTACTTTTCACTCCAATAGTAACAATGATTTTCAATAAACATTTGAAATCTTTTTTCAATAAAAAGATAGAGGGTAAACATTCACGGTATTACAATTACTTTTATGTAGAATTTTTTTTTTTTTTTTTTAAGCTTCATTCCTGCTAGCAGGCGTTAGTTAAATTAGCATGGTGGTAATTTAAACACACATTATAAGCTGTAGGAAATACTAGCTGCATTCTTTTAAAATAGTTTGCAACACCTGTGAAAGTTAATACATTTGGTCAATTACTTTTTAAAATTTAGCTTATTTTTCAAACTTGTTAATACTTTTACGTTTGCTAGGTTAGCTTGGTTCTAGTGGTGTTGTTTGTTGGCAGACAGACTGTAACCTTTTTATTTGTTTACTTCAGCTTATTTTGCTAAAACAGGTTCCAAAATGTCTCTTCTTGTGACTTTTAAGCACTTTGATGGCATAAATGTGATAATGTAAATGGACCAAATGCTGTTTTAATATACTGAAGGATGCATCGTCAATCATTATTCGCAATAATTCTTACTATTTAGATGTAAACAGATAGTTGTGTTAGCAGTGAACTAAGCTTTTTTATTATTATTTGTTATGGCTTGTACTTCAGTGGGAATGTTTTCAAATGAAAAAGATGAAATAATTATAACTTCCATTTTCTTTCTTTGAGCAAACCTGCTTTTACGGTCAGTTAACGAAAACCCATGACGGGTTTATCCCAGCTAACTCACACGCAGTTACAGTTAAAACTGTCACTAAGGACATATTTGCTTTTCCACAACAGTTTTAAGTGCATGTGTTCATGGGAAGTTCTTGCTTCAAACACGTGTCATGGTTTCTACGCAGCTGAAGTCTTCATTTGACAAGTTAAGTCTTGTTGTTTGGTATGATACTGACGCCAAAGCAGGTCTACTGAGTTGTACATAATGGCAGTGTGATTTCAATGACGTCCATATTTATGTGTTACTCAGTGTTTGAAAACTGTATTTACATTTGTGTATATGCCTGAGTATACTACAACTTTGAAACAAACTGCAAGTAATGCAATAATAGGATGCGATGTGCAATTATTTATTTCATTTATTTCTGTATTAGCTTATTATTAGGATATTTTGAGCCGTGTATTTAGTTATTATTTTGTAACTACTACCTTTTGCCACTTGGCAACGAAAGCAGAAAAAAAAAAGAAAAAATGAATGACCACAGTATTTTTTTTTTTCCCCAGATTTTGTGTATTGCAGTTTTTTTTTTTTTTTTTTGGGGGGGTTGAATCTTTGAATTATTTTGGATTGATTTATTTGCCATGTGCAGATCTACTGTATATTAGTTGTGAGTAATTCCATAGGTTTTAATTTCAAAGTGTCGGTAAGTATAAATATCAAATAAAGTTTAATTTCTTCTTTCACCTTCCTGTTTTTTTTTCTTTTCGTCTATCAGAGTCGACACAAAGGGTAGCTAGCATTTTCAAAGTGCTTATGATTGCTATTTAGTACATAATTATTTTGCAAAAATTTGATAATGTATCATATTTCTGCATGATAAGGTGGCACGATAAATGGCGTATACTTATATAGCGCTTTTCTACCTTCATTGAAGGCCCAAGGTGCTTTGCAGTCACGGTCCCATTCACTGCAGATCACTGGCGCCATCCTTCCATCAGATGCAAGTGTCTTGCCCAAGGACACTTTGACACATGGGCACAAGGTGGGAATTGAACCTGCAATTCTCCGATCAGAGGCTGACTGCCCTTTCCACTGCACCACAGTCGCCACAATATAAGGCATATTAAGCCAAAGAATCAGAGATGAATCCGTCAGTCAGAAGAAAACGTATTATCTCCGCCCCATCTAGCTAAACCAATCAAGCTATTTCATTCTTACTGTTTATCAAATAAATATAAAGTTTATAGATGTCTTGTTTGCTTTTCCCCAAATTTCTTTACAGTACATCAGATATGGATCAATCATTGATTTATATATGAAGTACAATGATATTTTTTATCTTTATCTAATGACCATCTAACCTTATACAATACTATTGTTTTTGATATCTTTGTTTTAATGCAGTTGATATGTTATTTCCAGTGTATTTTTTCATCTATAATTACTCCTAAAAACTTGGTTTCCTTCACTTGTTTGATTTGAATGCTTGTGTCTTCAAATTAAACATTGGTATTTATATTGTGATTGCTAAATTTTCAACGTTTTATGCACCGATATGCAACATATCGGTGCAAAGCCGCTGTTCACCATGTCAGAATCTTTGTAATTATGTTAATTATGTAAAAAGTTGAATAGATCCGGTGGTTCAAGGAGCGGGTTTTATTTCGGTGTTGCCGGCAACATCTCCGGTGTTAAAGGTTAACAGCTTAGCTACATTCATTCTGAATGCATTTCACATGGTGGTGGGGGAGGGGGGTCCACGTTTTTTATTTTACAAAAAGAAAAACAATTTTGGAAAACAATAATGACATTTTAGTAGCTCCATACAATTCGGTTATATATCTATATCTCTCTATATACATATAGATACATTTTTTAACTTTATAAAGGTAAATGTTTTTTTTTGGCTGTTCTAACTTTTGCAGCTTCTGTTTGACCTTTCTGTATGAATTCCACATGCACACAAGATGACAGGTGGAAAAAGGTGGGAGGGAAAATTTAATTTAACATGTTCTCCTAAAAAGATCGCTCCAAGCTCCCGCTGAGATACCAATATGGCCAAGATGAGAACGCATCAATGAAAAGAGAAGCATTAATGTTGCAGTTCCTAGAAATAAGAGGGTGTGATGACTCCTGTGCCTCTGACTTAAACTTGAAATATTTCATTTAAGTAATTGAAACTACAGTTTATTTGCAGTTCTGAGAACAAGCAAGGATTTAAGCTACTTTTCATTCAATATATTTTACAATTCAATATAACGGTTGAATTGTGACAGTATAAAGTATAAAAAGTCATTTAATATTAATAGTAAGTTTAACTGTTTATTAAAAGAATAGTTAAAAAGTGTATCTTTTAAATTTGGTCAAAATCAAAGCACAAAATCAATGCAAATAATTTAAAGATCGAAGCTCAATCAGTTCTGATGTTGTCTCAGCAGTTCGCTGGTCAGATATATCATTTTATCTGAACACAAAAAAACAAATATTAAAGCAGCGATTTTAGACATAAACAGCGCTTGTGGTCACATGACCCTCAGTAACAACGGACTAACCGACAACATCCAGGTTGAAGTGGTTTGAAAATGAAAGTACATTAAAGCAGGTAAGTAGTGTAGTGTCTGGTTTGATCTAAAATCCATTACAGATGTTTATGCAAGACGTCAAGATAAAAGCCCAAAACTTTAAAAAGAAAAACAGTCAACCAAATGTCTTTTAACCTTTTAAAATGAGTTTAGCTGCCCGACTCCATGTACGAAAATATATTTGCCTATGATTTATTTATTTTTTTACAAATTGAGGCCTACTTTCACATTACATTAAAACACAAGATTTACAAGTAAAACAAGAATAAAAGGAGTTCATCTGACATAATGGAATTATTTTTATGACGTCAGAGAACCGCAAGAGCATTTATCAGTAAAGGAAAGTTGGAAAATCATTGAGGATGTCAGGAACTGGTCTCAGGAACTGACTGGACTTGGCGACAGAAACTAAAACATTTAATAAATAAACAGAACATGACAAAAACCCAACCACAGAATCCTCAGAACTTTAAGAACATGATTCAAGCGTTCATGACAGAGGTAGAACGACATGCAAAGGCTTGTGGGAGAGTTTCAAATACGCTGCTGAACTAGAATGACACAAATACTAAATCGCCTGAATTATCCATTTAAGGTTCAGGACATGTTTCTATGGATTAATAAGGGCAAAACAGGAACATTCTGGAAGATGGACGTTCCATTACATTTGGAGTCAAACAGCTTCTGAAAAACAAACTGATAAAAATGATAGCAATTGTAAGACACGGTGGCGGAAGAGTGATGATCTGGGGTTGATGGTGGAGTACTTGAGGAGTCAGTTTAGACCATTGTTTGTATATGAAAACTGGACTGAACCAACCAATGAAGTAAAATTCAGTCAACATATATGGACGCCGCCATACTGGACCCGGAGGGCGTCAGTAAGCAGTGATTTGTCAGAGTCGGTCTGAGTCAAAGTTTCTATGGCAACCACTCTCACCAATCAGGAGTGAGCTTGTTGGAAGGCCACGCCCCTACCACTTAAAACTGGCCTTTCTGTTCACTTGGGGGCCAGCAGGCTCCACCTACTTTTATCGAGGCGTCTGATTGGTCAGTTTGGAACTTGAATGAGAGGCATCAAAGCATCAATGGTTATTCTGACAAATAGCATGAATGAGCATTAGCTGTTTATTTATCTATAGAAGTCTTCTTGGAGCTAAAAGGTACTTCCTGTTTGGAACGCCAGGGGGGCACTCAGTCCAGTTCTCATATCCAGTCAATTGGTTTTGGCCTGAATCCGACTATAATTCTGGTTTCTATCATCCATTTGGACAAACACACAAAGGGTGGAGCTGCTTTTAGACGCATTTCAACAGGAAAAATGATTAATAGGCTCTGAGATAGAATCCGCGTTTGTTGGAAGGACCTCCGGCCGGACTCTTGCTGGCAGCGGCGTTGTCCCACTCAACCTTCACTGTAGCACAGAGGAGTGATGTCAAAGCAATGATGAAGATGTAGATTTAAACCCCAGCAGTGGAGTGGGGGTGGGGTCGCAGCCTGGAATCAAACGTGACTTTGAATGAGCAATGACAGCGGGACTTTGCAGCTGGGGGGGGGGCTGTTTCTAAAACTCCCCCGGGCTACACGCGTGGCAGAGACGCCGCCCTGCCGATCCGCGCTCCCGGGGGGGGGGGGGCAACGCACAATGTCACCGGTAACAAGCTGGAGCGGCCCAGCTGACGATGCGCTTTGTCCACAGAAAACGAGGCGATCTCATGAGTCACTCCACCTTTGCTGACGAAGCTCCAGCTGGACTGGCTCCCGTCCATATCCTTGTGATCCGACGGGGTGGGTTTGGGGTTTGGGGGTTGGGGGGCTCTGATCAAAGTGGGATCTGTTGATGGAGTTTGGCCAAAAGCTTACGGCCGGAAGAGTCCGCGATCCGCCGCTTGGGTCCCAGGTTTGAAACAAACTCCAGTGCGACAGAAAAATGCAATCAACCAATCGGGCTCTCAGGAAGATTGATGACGCCATTTAATCACGCAAGGTGGCGGCGCACGCCGAGAGGCCTTTTTGTTGCAGCAGTTTTGATACTGAGGGGAGGGGGGGGGGCAGGCAATCAATGTTTATTAAGAGTGACATCCATCACTCCAGTGTAAACTCCCCGTTCCTTTGGCCAACCTGACGGGAGACGGGAAATCGAATTCACGCACAAACGTTTGCGTGGAGACGCCTGAAAACACAGCGACAACAAGGCCGGGGGGGGTCCAGGTGTCAATCAAACGTCAACGTGAGCTTGAAATTTAAATCTGATAGATGCAGGGATAAAGGCAGTACTGTCAAAGTATTCCTTCATTCATCCATGTAATTACTCCCGTTTGTGAAGGTTCCACATAAAACACTCCAGAGGGACCGTTTAGAGTCACTCCAGGAAAGAAGGGAAAAAACTACTCAAAGTCTGAATAAAACGTCTGATTTAAGGTCAAAAACCGGAAACAAAAACCCCAAAAAATGAAAGTGGAAACAGTTGCATGCTGGAATTTCACATGGTACCCGTAGTCATTTTCTTTTTGTTTTTTTGTTTTACGATTAGCTCTAATTTTATATCTTTTTCTTACAGATATTTTCCATTTTTTACACAAAAATTTTACAAAGTACCTTAAACTATTCAAAAGACTCAAATTCCCAGTACTGTAATTTTCATAATATAAGTTGTGTGTTTTGCATAGTTTAGCGAGGACCCGACCTACACGTTATTGTTTAAAAAAATAAACATTAACAATCACTAGAGGGCAGTGTGTGCATCAGTGTTTGCTACTGACAGCAACGCAGAAGAAGAAACGCCATTCAGTCTCACGTCAGACTTGTATTTGCAAAGCGACACAGACGGCGAATTCAAAGCTTTGAGTGATTTGAAGTCAAATAAAGAGTTTAGTGAGCTTGTTAGCATGTTCTTTGTGCTTCGGTTATCTTATTAACGTGTTCATATGCTAGATTCTAAAAAAGCATCAATCGTTACACTATGTTCGCAATGTGCGTTCAAGCAATCATTTCAACTGAAATGATAATGATCAATACTTCGCATTCACATGTTGCTACACAAGGTTTTAATTCAGATTCAGAGCTCTACGTACAAACTGCGCTGTGATTGGGCGTGCATCAAATGTTAAACCAGTTGAACTTTGACCAATCAGGGACTTGGATTTGTTAGTGATGTCTGGGTTTTCAAAACACGGAAGTGACAACAGTTTAAAAATTTGTCATGAAAGAGTAATTATTACTTGGACCACCAAGTCTATTATGTATCGGAATAAAGCAGTGAAAGTAAAAGCCTGGAACAAGATTAGCGATATTTTGCACCAATCCTCTTCCAGGTACAAGCGCTAGTGATAGCACTAGTGGTAGCAATAGTCCAGTGTGAACACTGTATGCTAACAGTGCGACTCACATATAATTTTGGCTGCTGTGACTTATACTATTTTTTAAAAATATTTAAAAATACGGTAAAAAATCGTAAAAATTTAGATCACACAAATGTAGTGACAATGATGCGTCAAAACTCTTGTTTTGTTTTAAACCAAAATTTCAATGCTATTTTTTTTCTTACTTTTGCGTTAAATTTTGATGATAAACTGATACTTTTTTTTGTCTTGCATTATTTAAATATATTTTCAACGTTTCTTTGGTTTTAGAATAAAAATTCTATATTGTATTTTATTGTATTTTTGTATTGAATCACCAAATAAATGCTGCCAACAACTTTACTAAAATCTTTAAAAAAAAAAACATCAAGAAAAAAAGGAGTCAATTTGTTTTTAAAAAAAGTACGGACAACAAATTGACTAAACCAATTCTGACTTCACCAACAATGTTTTTTGTTTTGTGTTAATGTTAAAAATTACTTATTACTATTATTATTATTATTATTGTTATTATTCATTCATTTCATTTGCAAATAGCGTAAATAGAGAGACATTTGATAAAAATAGTACCTAAATTTAAATTAAAAAAAAAAAATAATTAAATTGGGTTCAACGAGTTTTATTTTAATAAGAGCAAAAACCGTTTTCACTTGATCTTGCAATAACATTAATTATTTGCAGCTAATCATTTATCTTTAATAAATATATATTTATATACCCTAGACATTTATTGAACGCTTGGCCCATTGAGATAGAAATCTCAGTTATACTTGTATGAAATACTGTAATTTTTAAAGTGAAAATATAGACTGAAATTGATCAAACTTTACATTTTTTCTTACTTTGTAAATAAATTGGGCGGTTTTTTTTTTAAATTTACTTTCTTTTTTCTAGTTGAGGCACGACAGGTCTTCCATACATCTTTGATGTCATGAAGTTTGATGCTTTTACTTTGTTTTTAATACTTCTATTTCCGTTTTTTCTTGAACAAGAAGTGTGTAATGAACACGTTTATTCTGACACGCGCGCGCGAACGCGTGGTTACGCGCGCGCGCCGCACCGCTGCTGCAAAGCCACGCGGCAGCGGGACGTCAAACAGCTGGATCCGGAGCTCCCGGAGAGACAGCGGCTCCTGCGGCGGAGGAAGACCGATGGACTGCTGAGGTACGCCGGGGACGCTGCTGCAGAAACCCGCGGTAATGTCCGACCGAAGCGTGGGTTCAAACCATAAAACTAACTTTTACACCTTTTTATTTATTTGAAATCTTACATTTCTATGTTTTGAAAAATGTCTGATGGGTTTTTATTCATTCATTCATTTTCCAATCCGTTTTATCCTATTCGGGGTCACGGGGTTGCCGGAGCCTAACCCGGCTACTCATGGGCGAAGGCAGGGGACACCCCTGGACTGGTCGCCAGTCTGTCGCAGGGGCCACAATCACACACCCATGCACACTCACATGCACACCTATGGACAATTTAGAGTAACCAATTAACCTGTGACGGTGGGAGGAAGCCGGAGTCCCCGGAGAAAACCCACGCATGCATGGGGAGAACATGCAAACTCCACACAGAAAGGTCCCCCAGCCAGGACTTGAACCGGGAACCTTCTTGCTGTGAGGCAGGAGCGCTAACCACTGCGCCACCGTGCAGCCCATGGGTTTTTATATTACAAATAAAAACCAATGTTGTTTTTTGATTAAAAAATTGCATTTTTTAATTTAAAAAATCAGTTGAGCATGTTGAATTTTTTACCACTATGTTACTTAAACATTCCTGAAGAATTTGCTCGTGTCCTAATGTTTAATTCAGTATTTAACACGTTTTTTTTAGTTTGTCGGTTTGTTTTCTGAAACATTCGTTAAGTTTGCTCACAAACGTGAGCTGACCTTCAGTCTAACGTACGCCGCCGTTCCTCTCCAACCGTTTTTTATCCTCTAACCACAAATCACTGTTCAGCAAAGTTCATCTGCTGCATATTCATGACCCACCCCTTCCTTAATGGCTTGTCATTTCCCGCAGTGAGGAAGCCGTATGGAAACATGTTATTATTATGATAATGTTGAACTTTACCCGCCCCCTCCCTCAGCTCAGGTGGGAGGGAGGCGGCGGCTAACAAGGAAGACTTTGGAAGTTTAAGGATCAGAGAATCTCACCTTTCGTCTGTTTGGGTTGCAGGTTTCTCGGGTTTGGCACGGATGACTCAGCCCTCGACCCCAGATTTACCGACACTCTCCGTCTTGTTGGATTTTTTTTTTTGTTTAAGGGGTGGAGTGCCCTCTTTTGCCGAGAAAGGACGCCCTCTTTTGTTGGAGATGTTCTTCTGCGTTTGGAGGTGTGCGTTCAGGTGAAGCGATGCGTTTGCTGTTCGATAAATCGCACTCCAACCCGCCGACTGAGTTCCATGCCCGCTGATGGGGGCTTCCCCAAAGTGCGCCCCATCCATGACACACCCTCCTGCTGGCTCTCTACTCCTTTTTGGTTCCGTGCTGCTTCTGTCGATCGGGGCCCGCGCCTGCCCCAAGATCTGCCACTGCACGGAGAGGAACGGCATGGTGGTGCAGTGCACCTCGCGCAACCTGGAGAGCATCCCGTCGGAGCTGCCGAAGGACACCGTCGTTCTCCTGCTGTCGTCGAACCGCATCAGGCGCGTCCCCAGGGAGGCCTTGGTAGACCTCCGCCACCTCCGGGAGCTGGACCTGTCGCACAACTCCCTGGAGAGCGTGGAGGACGGGGCCTTTGCCGGCGTCGCCGACAGCCTGAGGAGCCTGGACCTGTCCAACAACCAGCTGAGCGGCCTCCCCAGGGACACCTTCACCAAACTCCACGCCCAAGTCCGCCTCTCCTACAACCCTTGGCACTGCGAGTGCTCCCTGCAGGAGGTTCTGCGGGAGCTCCGGCTCGACCCCGAGACTGTCAACGAGGTCAGCTGCTTCACCTCGGTGCAGGAGGAGTACGTGGGCCAGCCGGTGATCCAGGTCCTGGACTCCGGGATCAACTTCTGCAACTTTCACCACAAGACCACCGATGTGGCCATGTTTGTGGCCATGTTCTGCTGGTTCTTTATGGTGACAGCCTACATTGTTTACTACATCAAACACAACCAGGAGGATGCCAGGAGACACATGGAGTACCTCAAGTCCCTCCCCAGCACCTCTCACATCAGTAAGGACTACGACACAGCCAGCAGCATGTTTTAGAATCCTAATGAACAAAAACCCAAGGAATGCTAAAAATGTGACGAGATTGGGAAGTGACAAATGTATGGAAGTATTCCCCTCTACACCCCGAGGAGGAGACGGAGAATTCAAGCAGAAAAAGAGGGTTTAGGTCCTTCACAGATGTATCTTTGCAGTCGTCCCTCCGCCAAACGAGTGTAACAATTTTTGCATTTAATGACCCGAAGAGAACGCAAACTGAATGAAATCCTCCGGCACGTTTCCGATGGAATTGCCGCTTGGAAAAAATGAAATTTCACACTCGAGCGCTCGCTTTTGCTTCACAAAAGAGTGGCCTCTGTCGCTTTGACGGACGACTAGCCGTGGCAGCGGCAGAAAAACACGCCGTTTGATCGTCTCCAAGTTCCACTCATGGATTCTGCAGGTTTTTTTAAAGGTTTTGCTAATTAAATCCACTGTGCTTTTTCAGGCCTCCGGAACATTGAAACGGTTTTGAAAGTGGGGGTTTTGGTCTAAATGGGGGCAATGGGGGTGGCTTTAGATGTGACCGCAGGATTAACATTTGTCCCAAATGTTCAAAAAGAAGTTTTACAGAAATAAAACCACCACAGTTGATGTAGAATTGCGCTCAGGAGGCCAAACTGGATCTTTTTTAGGTGTAAACTTGAAAGGGCTTTTCACAATAAAAGCATGATCAGTTTGAACACTATTGAGAAGTGTAAGTCGAAGACACAAACATTTGTAACACACTCAATTTCTTCTCATTTCTCATTTCTTATTCATTTCAACACATTTCTTCTTTTTTCATGACATTTTTGGCTTTAAAAGTTCAGTCACGATGAACTGAAACGTGAATGTTGTTTTCTTTAGACTTCTTGTAAAATTGCGCAGAGTATCAGTGTTGGAGTTTGATTGGCTGCCAGGTAGCGAATCAAATCCATAAATAAAAGGTTGTGCAAACTCACACTGAAGTGAACCACACTGGAGTGCACTTGTAAGTGAGTCAAGGCCCTGATCATCCAGAACAAACAAGGCCAACATGAACGTGCCCTTGGATTAGCTAAAATGTTACTATATTGAACGTTACCATAAGATAAGGAGGTGCTTTAATTTGAAAACAGAGAAACAACTCTGTTGGGAGCCACCAGTTAGTTCCTAAATCATCCCACATTCATGTCTGGATGTAAAAAATCTTTACCTGTTGACATTGTTTTGACTGCCGGGACTTTTCAACCGTTTGCACAATTAACGTAATTCCAACTGATTCTGAATAAGAGGAAAGCAGCGCAAAGCCGACATGCCATGCCGCTCATCTCTGAGTCACAATCAGCTGATTCACGTCGGTCGCTTAAATAGTCAGAGTTACAGTACATCAAAGAGTGTGTTTTTTAGGCGTCGCCGGTGACGTTTCAGATGTTAAAGGGTTAATATGATGAGAACGTTTAAAAAGATGAAACAAGAGTCGCCCCCTGTTGGTCAAATAAATGTAATTAACCCTTTAACGCTGATGTTTTATCTCCAATTCAAATTACCGTAACTCTTCAACCATTTCTACAGTTAGATTCTCAAACATGAAGTGCTCACTCCTGTGAAATGTATTATTTTGGCAAAGATCTACTTGTCTTCGCTTCAGAATTTGTTTGAATTTTGAGAATTGTGTAAACGGTCTTAGTTTACGGAAGCTCAAAGAGTGCGTGTTATTTTTGCCAGTCACATGTCCAGTGTTAAAGTGTTGAAATGACTTTTTTTGGGGGATAATTTCACCAAATAAGAAGGAAGAACGTCTCCAAACTCCAAAAGAGGGTCATTTATTTTAGGAAAATACTAAAGTTTGACACTAGGGTTGGCGGAAAAATCGGCTAATTCGGATATTTAAACATCGTACTGAAGAAACATCTCTTAAAACCATCAGTTAGGCAAAACCTGAACGTAAAATAATATAAAGCAACAAAAAAGGGCCATTATCCAGCGCTACACTTTCCACCCATAATCAATACTCTTTCTGGAACAGACCTCTGTCCCTATTTTAATAAGCTCCGGTGAGGCACAGAAGGACACAACTAGTTTGCTCTTAAGGATATTAGGAATCTTGATGCTTTTAAAAGCAGAGACAACAACCACAAGAAGAACGCTTTGAAAACCTTCTTAAAAAGTTAAGCAACATCCAGAAAGATAATAATAAACCTTTTTAGGGAAGTATTTACAGGAAAAAAAACATAAGAATTTGTTTCTTAAAGTGAAAAACAACATAAATTCTAGTACAAACAAAAAGAAAAACCTTTTTACTTCCTGTTTGAAGCACATTAGAAATCAAAAGGAACTGGTATGATGTCACATCTCTGCCATTAATTGAATAGTATTTGATAACTGAGCGAGTGTATCTTACAACTGCACCGCGCAGTCCTAACTGAGCTCTGACTGCACGCTCGCTCAGTTTTCTTTTCGCTCGCTCAGTTTCAGGGGGTGCTTTGTCACTCAGGGGGGCGGTAACCTTTATGGTTGATCTGATTGGGCGAAATTTCAGGTCAAATCCGGCGAGGCAGCGGGGCGGGACTTTCATTTTTTTCATCTGCTCAGAACTCCGCGCACAGTGAGAGCTCTGTGCGCGCTCAGTTAGGACTGCACAGTGCAGTTGTAAGAAACACTCGCTCAGTTATCAAATACGCGCCGTTCAATTAATGGCAGAGATGCGACGCCATAAACTGGTCATTTCACTATGTAACCACTAGGTGGCTCAACCCATGTAAATGAAGTCCAGATTTACTCAAATGTAAAAATCTTTTAATAGACATGAACATATTCTGATACAAAAACATTTTTTAACATCTGTGTTAAGATTGAACCCCTTATAGCCCCACATAGCCCTTTTATTTCCTTATGTAGCCCAGGTTTCCAGTTTTAATAGAATAGTTGTATGAATTTTTTTTTAAAGAAAAATGTGACGTTTTGTCATTTTAAACTAAAAATTTAAATGTACATACACAAATGTAATACATATACATAATTGATGTAATTGATTTTGGTGTCTTTACGGGTATTTGATTTGTTGTCTCTTCCAACGCTACAGAAGGAACAAAAATCAAATATTTAAGCTGAATATCTTCTTTAATGGAGAGTAAAATGATAAAAAGGCAGGTTTTCTTCATCCAGGCAAAAACCTGTCATTTATATCTCTCTGTTCTTGTGTGGAATTATCAGTGAAGTGATGAATGGAGGAGGAAAGATTCTCTCCTTTAATGTTCACCGTTGTCACAGTCTCTCCATTCTGAGCTCATTCAGCTCGTCTGCGGGTTATTTATTCCTCCGGATTTCACTGCGCCGAATATGGAAACAATACATCTCCGACTGTTCGGGTCCGGAAAAAAAAGTGTCTAAATCCTAAGAATAGTTTGTCTGATGAACGGCGGAGTCCATTAATCTAATAAACTATCTGCTTGCTTTGTGACAAGACATGTAGACATTTTATTAACTCTTAAAATAATGAATTCAGCTGAAAAAGTCCACACACCTGTCAGCCTCAACGCTGACCTTGTAGCGTCAAACCCTGCCCTCTCCTATCACGCTCATTATCTCCACATTATACAAATCCTGAGGGCGGTGGTGACATCATCATTTGGAGAATATAATTAATTGGTCCGAACGAGCCGAGGTCATTGAGCCTAAGTTCAGTGGAATGAATGTCGTCAATGGGGGCAGTTTTATTCTTGCAGATCTTTTGTCATTCACCTTAAACTTTATTTTGAAAATCTCTAAATTTTATGCAATTTTTAAAAAGAAAAATGTGTTGTTTTATCATTTTAAACTCAAAACTCTAATGTGTATACACAAATGTAATATATTATCTGTTAAATTTGTAATGTTGAAACTTGTTTGTTAGTAATAAAAGCAACAATAATCTCCTTTTATGAAGCTGGAAAAAATTTTTTTCATTGACATTGAATTTGTTTTTACACAAAAATTCAAAAGCAGGTTATCCCATCCACAAATTAACGTACCTTTAAAGTGATTTCTTATATTTAAAAAATGCTTTTAGTTTATTTCTCATCTAAGAAGTCATAATTTATATATTATATACGTTTATACATATATATATACATATATAATTTATAAAAGTTTAACCTTTTTAATTTATATTTATAGAAATATAAGACATCATATATAAATATATATATATATTTAAATTATGTAAAGTGTTTTTTTATGAATTGAAGTCATCTTAATTTTTTATGGTTGATTTTTAGTCTAACCCAGGGATGGGCAACTCCAGGCCTCGAGAGCCGCATTCCTGCATGTTTTCCCACATTCCATGCTCTGGCATGTTCTAATTGGCTGGACACACCTGAAGCAGGTAATCAGTCATGAGTAGGGCTTGGATATGTGGAAATCCTGCACACACTGCGGCTCTCGAGGCCTGGAGTTGCCCATCCCTGGTCTACCCGTTTTGTCAATGTGTGTTTTTTCGAGGTTGTTTTCGCAATTGTTCTATGTTTCTGCACCTTTTTAGTGAAAATTTTTCCTCCATAGCAGAAGCAAAAAGTGACCCAAAATCTGCAAGCACCTAGTACCCGGGGAAGACGAATTTGGGGCAAGGTGAATGACCCCATCCCCCCAAAAAATGATGATATCACAGTGGGAAAAAGCATAGAAGAAGAAAAAAAGAATCGAGCCAAAATCGCAAAAGGGCTCCAAAGGACGTTTCGGGGTCCGTTAACGTGTCGGAGCTATTCAAAGGAAGATTTGAAGTTTGGCCATTTTGTCAACGTGTTAAACTCAGCGAATGTGAAAATTTTGCACAACTTGGGAAAAAAAACAACTTCTGTTTGAGCGACTTTCACACAAGCCACCAGCTTAAATCTATGACCACAACCAAAGTTTTGTTGACCTTTGACCTACGGAAGAGGTCGACATCTAACAGAACGGAATATCGTGGAAAATGTATTACATTTACCCCCGGCTCAAACGATATAAGATGTGAATACATTAAGAATATGAACATGGTTAATAAACTACCTCCGTCACCGAGGAAATCCGAAAATTCACTTTTGCCGATTCTTTTAAAAATTACATCGACCTGTTCAGCACCCCTAGACAACCAAAAAATAAAATGGTTGCCATGGAAATAAAACCAACAGAGAGCTACCATTCATAAAGATTTGAAGGGATTTTAACAGAGGAATCTGCAATAATACATCCGTTTTTTTCTATCAAATCTATGGAGAAGTCCCAGTAACTGGTAAAAATGTACAAAAACACAAACTTTTTAGGTTTGTCTGAGCTTATATTCAGAAGTCGGCACAAACTTTTAACAACTTTAGTCGCAAAGGTGTCAAAACTCCCAAAAATACATAAAAAAAACAAAAAGTAAAGAACAGAACACAGAGGCTGAATGTGATTTGTGCTTTTCACTTTTTCAATGTAATCTACTGGACTGCTATTGATTTATGATTCCGGCTCCAAACGCAACAGAACAAAGCGCGAGTTGGGTTCTTTTGTTTTTCACGAGACGGAGGGGCGCGTTCTCAGAATACCTGAAGGTTCTGCGGTCACCAGGTGTCTGCATGTGTTCACAGTGACCTTCAGTTAATAGGAAATGTCAGGTGATGAATGTTTATACAATGCAGCAGCTGCAGTCACAGGCTGGGTCTAAAGGGAATCTATTCTGAAGCAACTGAAGCTTAATAAAATATGATGCATTCGTGAGAACACATCCACAGGACCAGTAAAAAGAAAAAATTAGTTTACCCAAGTCACGTCCACAGGCAGCCGCCGTAAAGGTTGTCATACCTGACTGAACATTTTAAATTGATCCACTTCTGTTTTCCTTTGTCAGCACAATTCTGGAAGGACTATATTCCTCGCGCCGTACGTAGTGTTCAGCCGCGTTAAGACGTGTTAATGATGTTAAGGTCGGGGGATTAATCTTGTTACCGGTCACTCATGCAGTTGCTGAGTTGGTCGTGATGTCATTTCCTGTCAAACCTGTCCTGGTGTCGGTCACAGAGAGGGCAAAAGAGGTCATAGTGGAAGATTGGTTTGAGGACAGGAAAAGAAAAAGCAAGAATGAGGAGATGTTTCTTTGAAGATAACTGTGTTTAAACAAGTCCAACTCGAAGGAACTCCTTTACAGATGATTAAAAAACTAAATGAGGTTTCTAAATGAGCCTCTTAATGCCAGAGATGTTGCCAGCGATGCGTAATTACTCCATGATTACTGTTAATACTGATTCTGATTATTAATAAGTGATAATGGACACCTAAAAATGAAGTTCTGGTCAACCAATCAGGGGTCCTGCAAGGGATTTTTTTTTTTTTTTGTGACTGTTTGCGCCCCTCTTCCTGCTCCTGTGCTGCTAGAATGTGAATTTGAGACGCGTTTACAGTCCGAAAACCCAAAGACACAAATGTCAGTCAATGTTCTGCAAAAAGACTTTGGCGTGATGGCAAATAAAGTAGTTCCTGCTCTGACATGAAAGCCTGAAATTTTAGGAAAAATGTAGTCGTGTCTTTTACTTACACACACCAAAAGCTTCACATGACATACAGCAAGCTTCAAGTTTGACAATTTGTGTGTTTTCGACCATTAACTGAGGCCTCTCACACACATCGATGCTGAAGAACTCTCCAGTGGGTTTGTTGTCAGAAGGTTAATGCACTGTGTGTCATTGTCTGCAAATGAGCAGTTTCTGACTTGACCTTTGTTTCCAGATTGCCCTCTGTGTGCCGGTGTTCTCTAAACCCAGCAGAGATTGCCGCCACATTTATCTCTTTGTATTTTCTAAATGTAACTTGAACTTTGTAATTAACCTAGCTAAAAATCTGGGGGGAAAATTGAAAATCAAAACATTGAAAACTGGTGGCTTTTATCTTTTTGTAAATTATTCTTCATATTAGTGTGGTTAATGCAGAGTACCTACTATTTAAATTCAAAACTGCATTTGGTGCAACATTGTGACTTAAAAAGACTAGATTATCAAAGACTTTTCTGAAGAAAGAACATAACTTGCAATCAAATTGGGGTTCTTATCAGGTAATAAATCCTTAAACACAGAAGATGTTTGCTGGCAAAAACACTAAACCACCATAGTTTTTCAATCATTTACACGATAATTTCGTAAACACTTTACAACTGTGATGTGTTTACAGTTAAGGGAGTTGTGAGGGGGGGTTGTGTGGGGGTCCGGGGGAAGGGGCTCTAATTTTAAGTTATTCTGCTGATTTATAAACTCAACTGTTTGCGTTACATTTAACATGATAAGTACTATATATAAAAAAAGATTCATTTGATGATTTAAAGTTTTCGAAATTAGACAAACTTTTATGAAATGACCAGAAAAGGCCCTTCTATTGCCCCTAGTGGAATGATGGTGAACTACAGGCTCATATGCAGTAGGTCTGGTCAGCTTGTGCTTTTAGTTTTCACAATTACTCTGTCTGTTTTAGCAAGTCTACTCTTAGCTTAGCTCTTAGTAAACTTTTTTAAAGTAAAAATACATAAAACAAAGTATGTAAATCACTTTGCATCATGAGAAATATTTCCATTTTAAAAAATATGATGATTTTGCTTTTTATTCTTTTGCGTCCTAAAAAAATAAGAATCCTTGTGATGTACAATGAAAAAAAAACAATAAAGGGATCCAGGTGGCTCTACTGATCATCGTAATTGTTCATCTCTCCCCCGACTTTAATCTGATAAATTGATCATGTTTCAGATTAGGATTTGACACACAAAAGGAAATATCTTTGCTGTATGAGCAGGTAAAGTCTGCATGTGCCTGCATGAACGTGCAGAACCAGAAACTGAATACAAAGATACTTTATTACCACATTTGTCAGGCCAATTGACCAAAGAGTCACATGATTTACACTCCTGCGTTGGCTTTAGCGAGCCCAATAGATGGAGAAGAATCCTGCTCTGTAACTGACAGTCTGCTAAAGTGTGCTCAGGCTGCGGTTTGTCAAAGAACATTTTCCATCTTTTATTCACAAGAGTCCAGAGCAGTAAAAAGAAGCCTCAATAGGTGGCGCCCCATGCTTTTGTAACCCGAGCAGCCCACAGGCTGGAGTAATCATTAGGAGAGAGCGACTACTGCATGAAGAAGTCTTCTATAAATACATGCGGATATACATAGCTTCTTACATGTAGGTATACTGCTTTCATATTGTACACAAATATAAAGGAATATATTAATGTCAAAGACATACACATGCTTACATACTAATCAAAAATAAGTTATGAAAGAAATCATACAAAAACATCTGGACTTAAAATCTTGCTATAAAAGAAATTTCCCTAAGATTTTGTATTGAGGTCGTCTTGTTTTTTGCTAAAAAAAAAAGTTATTTATTCTACTTTTAGCTTACTAGCTACAAGCTACTTTGTTTTATACTCAAAAGACGCCCTGAAAATAAAAATGTTATTTCTTAGAACTTGATTATTTACAATGCTGTTTTTGACTCACACACAAAACCCTGTTTTTGATCTATTTCTTTGTTAAAAGATTTTATTTTTAATAAAAAGTCAGAAGTGAGTTAAAAGAACAGATACGGTTTGTATCGCTTGTGTTTTTTTTTTGTACGTAAGTGGCATTCGGGTCATACGGGTTGAAAAGAACCAAATATGTTTTGCGTTTTTCCAAAAGCTTTTTTCTTTAGAAGACTGACAATGGATCAAGCAGCCAGACGCACAATGACACACAAATAGAGACACAAACCAAACGTGATGAATGCGAACTCCTCGTTGGACTGTTCATTGATCACACAATCTCTGGTGGTGACAGTCTGTTTTCCCAAACCGCACAGGAAGTGAATGGTAATGAGACAGGCCTTGAACTGATGCTACATCTCGAAAGACAAATAAAAGAAAGCCTTCTGGGCTTTTTTTCAACGTTCTGTTTCTTTTCGTTTAATGTTTGGATTCAGGCTGAGGAGAAAACAGGAGGATTAATTCACCAGCTTGTGTTGCACTGGGGGCTTTGTGGGCGAAACAAAGTGAAGTGATGCTCAGCCCAGCAAAAACCCTCAGATATAAATCCCTGGAAATGTGCTTCTGCAAGGAAGGAGAAAGATCAGAAGGTCAGATAAAAGAAGTTTCTGGTTTTGGTTTTGAAATCTGCAGACGTTCCTAAAGTTTTGAACAAGCCTAAAAGATAAAGGAACTTTTAAAAGTGTATAGTTTTATGAATATATTTATGAATATAAAAATCTAAAAGGCAAACATTTTACCACCGAAAGTCTTTTCTCGCTTATATAGTGTTCGGGTCAGAACTGACCTGTTTTCAAGTGTGAAAATGGGTCATTTTTGACCCAAACACCTTATAAGTGTCGTTACTATTACTTTATTATTATTTTATTATTATTATTTGTTATTTATTTTTATTTAGCTTAAAATGAAAATGAAAGAGAGTAATACTGAAAAGGATAAATAATATGATAGTTGTTAAGACCCTTATGAATATTCATTTTAAATATTAAGTAATTAATAATAAATGAATTGATGATTGAGTCAGATTTTAAAAATGCTAACTTGCGTACATAATATTTATTCAATAAACTGGATTTGTTCGATGTCCAGAAATGAAAAATGAATTTAGCTGTTTCATCTATATTACATGTGTTTTACTTAAAATGTGCTCTCTATTATCTATGCTAAAATACACAAGAATATTGCAATAGATGAAGTATTCATTTTTCAACATAAATCATTATCATAAGATAGTCCACACCTGCTAGCATGTTGTTTGTTTTCTTGAGATAACAATGAAATTACTGATTATTACAAGATAACATTTTTAAGCAGACGAAGCTTGTTTTCTCTAAGAAAATGAATAATCAAGTCAAAATCTTGATGAAAATGTTTCCCTTTTTTTGAGATCAGAAAAAAACCCGTTACAAAACAGAATCATCAATAACTGATCAACTTACTGATTGCTTTAGCTGTGGTCTAACCCAGATGGAAATTTGGTAGAAATAAACTAGTCGGTAAGAAGGAACTTTCCTATTTTCAGAAAAACATTAGCCTGGCTCCAACTGTACAGTCAGCTGCAGCCGTGATCTCAAGATTAACAGATTAAAATTGAGATCATTTTATCTCGTTAGTCCAAGTTAACAGTCTATTTTTTTCTTGAGATAGCAGCTTCATGATTCTTTTTTCCTCATGGAAAAAGCTGTAATTTTATTTGGACATCTCAATAAAAAAGTTATCTCCTTAACAATAAATAAGGTTGTTATCTTTAGAAAATAAAAAAAAGTTTGTTTAGTTTACAGCGTAATGAATTATTTTTTCAAGAAGACGAGATGTTTTTATTGTCTCATATCAAGAAAACTCTTGTTTCTTGGCGAGTTATTTGGTCTTTATATTCTGAAAACAAAGCTGACTTGAAAAAAAAAAGTAACGCTGTAAAAATGTTTTCAAAAAGAACGATTATCTTGGGAAAACAAAAATATTTTGGTCCTACAGATAAAGACTTAAAGACAAAAGCTGAAGTTTTATTTGGCTGTCTTGACAATAAGTTTTGATACCTTGAGAAAAAAAATAACTCTTAAAATTCCGCCCTGGTGACTCCTTTTCTAAGAAAAAATATAGATTTTAGGCTTTTACTTTGAAAAATACTGTATATTTGTATTGTAGTTGATTTTCAACATTATGTGGCCCATTTTTAAAGTAACAGAAAAGAAAATTAAGTATCTTTTTCCCAAACAACCAAAACCTTTTACTGTAGTTTCTGAATACTAGTAACACAAACCATCTCTTGGACGACTTTGAGGTTATACCAGCGGCTGGGGCTTTTATTTTGAAAAAGTTGCAGCAGCTCTTAACCTTGTCTGCACTCTCAACAGAAAACTAAAAACAAGTGCACCAGAGGAGTGCCTTTGCTAAATAAAGTCCTTCTGGGACTGGTTCTGGGAACACTTCATCTTCCCCGCCTCTGCTGCTGCTGCTGACTCAGATCGTCGTCTTTGCAGAGAAATTGGCTCTCGGGGGTTTTTTGGGTTCACGGCTGCGAGTTATATTTGTTAATGCTCAAACAAGCTAATGCCCTTATGAGGGGGGGAAACTTTTCAACAAATTTTATTAAAATCACAACTCAAAGAAACGGGGCTCTTCTGGGTGCTTTTATGTTGACAGGGTTAACCGAGCTAAAGGTCAAGGGACGGATCAAACCAAAGCCATCATGCCAATTCAGGAAGAACTAAAACTACATTTGACATGAGGAGAGGGAGTCACAAATGTTCCAAAACACTGGTTAGTCCTGAAAGGTAAAGTCTATTAGGGGTTAAGGAGTACTGCGGGACTTCAGACATAGCCAAACACTTAGTAGATGCTAGCAAACCCAGTATTGACCTTGCTGGAGGTCAACGAACCAATCACATACCAGTCCTCTTACAGGAACAGCAGCAGAACAGAGCATCAGCTATACCCCCGTTACAAACTCACTATATGAGCACAACCTAGTTCCCGTTGAAAATGAATTTTGGACACAGTCAATGACTCCCCCACCCCCCAAAAAAAATTTAAACTGATGACATCACAGCAGTCAAAAAAATGCGGCCGGAGTCTATTATGGGGCTCCTTTTTTTTTTTTTTCTTCTTCAAAATCCACAAACAAAACCAAGACACAAGTCGGCCGATATCCAAAGAAATTCTTATGGGATGGCCACATTTTGTTAGGCTTGGTGAGCATTTTGTGTTTAAGTGTGAAATTTGGCAATTTTCATATTTTTGCATAAAATAGTAAATGGAAACTTTTGCTTGAGCGATCTTGAGTGATCTAAAAATTTCACACACAATCCCAGGTTAAGTCTATGTTAACCTTGGACGAGGCCGCCTTCTCAAATTAAAAGAAAAAAAAACGTTATTTAGTACCAGCTACAAATGTATACTCCTCCAAGGGATTTCAATTTAGCGCCTCCTCCAGCTGCTTGGGAAAAAATATTGCAATCGGAAATTGTAGATCTTGAAAGGCATTTGCGTGGCAAGCTCGCCAAAGGTCGCGTTACCCTGTTGCCTGTGCATTATTTTCCCAGAATATTGTGAAAATGTATTGCATGCATTTCTGGCTTCAGCTGAATATGAAATATGAAATGAAAATATCTGGAATGTGGGTGTGGTTAACAGAAAAAAAAAAAAAAACAGTTGCCAAGGAAATTGAAAAATTTACTTTAGACAATTTTTCTTAAAATTACATAGACCCTTTTTTTCACCTCCACGCAACCAAAAAATGAAATGGTTGCTATGGAGATAAAACCAACAGAAAGCCGCCATTTTGAATTTTCCTTTTTTTTTTTTTATCAATTTGTGACACACAGGGTGGCAGAGGCAGAAGTGGGAGAGGGAGGGAGGAAGGGTCGGGGGGGGTGGCGTCTGCAGGCCATACAACTGTTATTTAAAGTAGCTGATTCCCCTTTAAAGTTTTCATTTTTCAAACTTCTAAAATGACCAAATATAAAAAACAAATGTGCTTCGTTTTAAATAACTAAATAAAAAATATTAAAGTTGAGAAAATAAAAGAGCAGCACAGTGGTATAAAGGTTAAGATTCACAATTAAAGTCCCATTCCCAGAAGTCAAACGTCTGTCTAATGAATCCTTATCTGACCTGTCAGAACATGTCAAATGGATCCTATTACTAATGTCAAATGACTGTAAAACTAAAAAGGACATGTCAGATGAGTCCCACTGGTGAGGCTTTAGTCTATAAATGTATTCAGGAATGAATAACCTTGTTCTTGGTGGGTAACTATAGAATCCATGTGTGAGGCGGTTTGATGAATGTTCCTCATTAATTACCACTGACAGGGCTACTAATGCAAAAGAAAAAAAAAAGAAACCCTGCCCTTTTCTGCTTTTATTCCATCTTCATTCACACTTAAAAACTTTCAGAATTAAAAAGCAAAAAGTTTTTTATCACCTGGAATCTCCATTGGACGGATTTATGAGAAAAAAACGAAACTGCACAGCAGCTTTATGACGAATCGTGGAGTGTTTTTATGAGAAATGCTCTGAAACCGTCATTTTTAACTAAATAAAATTTCCTTCATTCATTTACTTGAATGTGAGTTTTGGTGAACCAGAGAGCTGCTCGCTCTCAACTTCCCTGTCACAACACCTCCCGGTTCTCTTTGCTTTGGTGGCGGTTTGGTTTTGGGGCGGCCGCCATGGCGGTGGGGTCCGGCTGTTCCCGGGCCGCCTGCGGGTAGCGCCGGCCGTCCAGACCCAAATGTGCGCTGATCTGGGAGGAGCCCAGGCTCCTCATGTGACTCCTTGCGCGCGACTCGTACGACTCCACCGAGGTTTTGCGATACCTGCAGGAAGACGAGTTCGTTAACCTCCCAGATCCAGACCGGAGTCTTCGTTTATCAGGCGATTTTCATCAAATTACTTCATTAAATAATTTATTTTCTGACCAAAAAAATGATAAAAATATTCCCATAATTCCACTGGTTTAAGCTTTTTCACTTCATATTTTTTTAAAAATTGCAAAAACTTTATTTTGAAAAACCTCCTAATTTAACAAAATAAAATTCCCAAGAAATATTTCATGAGAAAATAGCTTTTTAAAAAATTTTAAAAAGTGAACAAACGCACATCTTCAGCAGAAGAGAAGACAGAACCACAGACACCGACGAGGCGGCCATCGCTGCCGAGCCCATCCACGGTTGAAGCACCAGCCCGACGGGCATGAAGACACCTGAGGATGTACCGAGACACGTCTGAGATGCTTTGCTCCGTCCTCATTTTCAGCCCCAACAACAGAATAGTTCTTTGTCTTATGTGAATCCAGTAAAAATAAATTAACCATTTTCTTTGACAGATGTTTGGCTTATTTGGAAAAAAAGCCAGATCCCAATTGACTTCATTTTGAAACTTTTAAATTATTTTGGAAACTTTTTATCATTACGATTACTCATATTTTATTTTACTGCTCTAATTTTGCATTCAGTCCGCCATTGACTGTATATGAAAACTGGAGTGAGTGACCCCGCCCCCATGGCATTCCGAACAGGAAGTACCCGACGGCCGGTAATACAAAATACTTCTGTAGAAAAACAAACAGCTAATACGAGTCGCTGCCATAGAAACATGTAGCCCTGTAATGGGGGAGGAGTCACTCAGTCCACTTCTCATATACAGTCTATGGTTGATTGTAAATTTTGAGTGTGAATTTCAAAATGAAATGACAAATACTAACCCTAAACCCTAACCCTCTTAAACCACAGAATTGATTCTGTTCAGAATTTGACTTGAAGCAAGAAGAGCTTAGAGTCTTAAAAAAACACAGCTAACTCAGATGTCCTTTAGCTTCCAGTCTGGTCATGTCTCATAGTGATCATCCTTACAGAACTGGAAGCTATGGAATCTCTCCTTTTAGCAGGTTTGTGTTTAAAACAACTATTTGCTTTGACAGTTATTACAGTTTTCTCTTTTTTTTAACTCCCTGATACTAAACACAATAATTTACTTGAATAAATTGAGTTTTTTGGCATTTCAGAATTGTCTGCTAAGCTAGCTTAGCGTGAGAAGACTTTTGGCTCCTAGTGTATAACAATTATAACAATCGTTTTCGTCAGTTGCTGAAATATCTGGACTAATAATTGATATAACTGAAGTTTCACCTGCAGCGATGGGAATGCCTAGAAGGTTGTAGATGAGAGCAAAGACAAAGTTGATCCGAATGCGGCGCACCGTCTTCTTGGACAGTTCGATGCTGGCCACCACGTCCAGCAGATTGTTCTGCAGAAAGAGAGGCTGCTCAGACCACACCCTTCAAAGACTGTGCCGCACCTTTTCCGCAGACTGTTACTCACTCGGATCAGGACGATGTCGGCTGCCTCAATGGCCACGTCGGTCCCAGTTCCAATGGCAATGCCAACGTCAGCGCAGGCCAGGGCGGGCGAGTCGTTGATGCCGTCTCCCACCATGGCCACTCTCAAGCCTCGCTCCTGCAGCTCCTGCACTTTCGCCACTTTGTGCGACGGCAAAACCTCTGCAAAAACCTTCCTGATGCCCACCTGGAATCCCACAAACGACTTTTACCAAAGCCTACAGCATTACATACTGAAATTTGGCCCAAATCTAAAAAAAAATGTATATCGTATCAGTTTCACTAATGAGGACGAGAGCCGGGTGTCAGATCAGAGCATTTCTCCATTGACTCCCATTAGATTTGACACCAAAATGAACAAATGTGAAATTTTTGATCTATTTATTTTATTCTATTCATAAACTTAAATATGCACATACTTGGGAAAATATCTCTGAAGACTGAATCGCTCAGGATAGTTCCATCGCTTGGTGTTGGCGAAATGTCTTTAACTTCAAAAACCAAATCCTGAAGAAGCTTTTTAAAAAAAGCTTTTTGCTAAATACAGTACAGGAGCATCACATTTTGATTGGCAGTTAAGTGAATTCAATATCACTTAGTCCCACCCACTTCCATTTTGGCCATCCACGTTTTCAGCACCATCGATCGCCCATCCGGAGTTATTTCTTCATGCGTGTATAACTGTACCCGGTGCTTTAAAGCCTCCAGCCCCCTTTCCATTAGTGTCTTACCTGTGCTGCGATGGCTTTGGCCGTACACTTGTTGTCCCCTGTCATCATAACCACCTCCACGCCCATGCTGTAGAGCGTGTGTACAGCCAGAGCCGACTCTGGTTTCACCGTGTCTGCAATGGCTATCATCGCACACAGAACGCCTGCCGGGAACAAACACGTGACTAGCATTTTAGCCAAAACAAGAGGGAAAAAAATCCAACTTTGACCGTGTGGTGGGAAATGAGCACAATTATTAATTTCTCCTTCTTGATCAATTTCAAATGGTTGATACTTCCGTGAATCTAAAGGGACGCCATCCATACATCACTACTCAATCAGAGTCCCTGATTGGTTCAACTGGTTTAACTTTCAACGTGCATTTAAAAGCTGCACTTTTTGTACGCAGTGCCCGAAAATAGTCGTAGAAACTTGCGTAACGCTGCATAAACGCAACGTGGAAGCCCAAAACGCATGTTTACGTGCGTTTACATAGACTTTTCAATGGAAATGATCTGTTGATCATGCGTTTCTGAGGGCAGTGTCAACGTAGCTTCAGACTAAAAGTTCTCTCCGCAACTACCCAACATGCCGTGTGGCCCTGTGATGGACTGACGATCTATCCAGGGTGTACCCGCCAAACAGTAGTTAGGATAGGCTCCAGCAACCGTGTGATCCCGAAAGCGATTGAGCAGGTTTGGAATATTGGTTGTATGAATTGCAGCAGAAGTGTGGGTTTCCAGAACCATTGAATGAAAACTGAAGTAACGTTTCCATAACAACGAACTGGTCTCTTCTCACCGTCTATGGCCACCAGCACGGCCGTCTGCCCTTTGGTTTCGTGGCTCGACATGGCCGCATCCACGTCTGCTTTGATGTGGTGGCCGTTCCTCCTCATCCACTCCCGGTTCCCGATCAGGACCAAGTGAGAGGCTCCGCCCACTGAGCACAAAAAACCAAACTTGTGACCCAAAGACTAAAGCATCCAAACACACCCATTCTTTTCCGGATTTACCTTCATTTTTGACCTTTCTGTGTTTATAACACACTGAAACTGTACTAGTACCACGACTTTTCTAAAATGTTCAAACAATTTTTTATTATTAAACATTTTTCATACCATACAGACATCATAATATGTGAATTTGTTTACATGTTCAACTGTTTAATCTTGTTTAATTAAAATCGGGCTTTTAAACATTTTGGGAGGAAATCTCTATTTTTTTATCTAAATTTTTACAAGTCGTTAAACATTTCTCTTGAAATTTGCTTCAGTAAAAAAAAATAAAGTTGACTTTTTTTTTAAAACAAACCTAGTTTGAATATATTTATTACTCAGTGACCACACTGCCACCTAGTGGTGCAATTTCTGATTTTTAAATCTAATTTTGGAGCAAAACATAAAAAAAAAAAGATACAAAGGCGAACCTGTTGGCCATAAAACATTTCACATTAAGAGCCCACTATAAAATCTTAATAAAAAGTAGCAACTGTTTCACCTGTGGGGGGCGCTTCTTCGGCACACAGAAGGCTGCTTTCCTCTGTGGTGGCTCCCGGCAGCAGGAATCTCTCACCGCTCTGCTGCTGCAGCAGATGGTCCACACTGGAGACTCTGCAGCTGATTCCACATCCCGGCACCGCCTGGAAGTCCTGGCAGAACCCCATCACGTCCGAGCCCAGCGCCTGAGGATTCCAGACTGGTATTATTCACTGTTCATGCTCAGCATGGGCGTGAAAAGCGGACGAGCGGGCGCCTCACTTCTTTGCAGTGTTTGGTGACCGCCACGCCCAGCGGGTGCTCGCTGCTGGCCTCCGCTGTTGCCACAACAGCCAGGATCTGCCTCAGAGGCATGCGGGCCATTTCCCACAGCACCAAAACCCGGGTCACCTGCGGCACGCCGTTGGTGATCGTTCCGGTCTTATCAAACATCACCACGTTGATCTGGAGAAGACATTTCTCAGGTTTCACTCTTTTTAGAGGCAGATGTTATTATTTCAGTGAACTAGCAGTTTTATCAGCTGCCACAAGGGGTCATCAGCTGACAGGAAATTACGACACAGGAATGGCGGTCAGTAGACTTGAGAGAACTGAGATAAAACAAAAGTTTGTGTTTTTATCTTTGTTTAAATATTTTTTCCTTCATTTTAGTTGTTAACATTCTAAGAATTATTGTGACTCTTTTGTTTATAGAATTAACGTCATAATGGGGGGATTCTGAAGCAGAGACGAGCAGCACTCACATTCAACGCTTCGCGGTTGTGTTGGCGCAATTATCATAAATCTGACAATTTTGACGCAGAGAAAAGCAGCTTTGCGCTGATATGCACAACTTTATGGTAGTAACTCGCAAACGCTAATAACGTAAATCAGCTCATTATGACAAAGAGAAGCAGTTTTGCGATACAATGCCTTACAGTAACAAAGTGCTTTATGCAATTAACATAAATCACCTAATTCTGTCAGGGAGAAAAGCAGCTTTGCAGTAATATGAAATACTTTACAATAGTAAATATCACTTACGGTAGGAAGATGTTAATGCAATTAAAATTAGCTGCTAATTCAGAGGCAGAGAAAAGCAGCTTTGCACTGAACTGCACTATCTTACAGTAGTGAAGCACTAATGGAATCAACATGAACAAACTGAAACTATTATGACACTTTTCCTCACGTCAGAATCAGCTAATTTACGTTATTTATGTGAAGAGTCGAAGAGTAACGAGATGCCAAAAAGCATCTCCAGTGTTAAAGGGTTAAACTTTTTCCTTTCATTTAGTACAATCACTGGAGAGTTACAGACCTAATGACTTCTAGCTTAACTGACGAAGCTGGTCATGCAGTTGCATCGAAACACATTCCAGGGCGAGTTCCTTGCCTTGTGCGCCATCTCCAGTGGCTCGCCTCCTTTGATGAGAATGCCATTCTGAGCGCCAACCCCCGTGCCCACCATCACTGCCGTCGGGGTCGCCAGCCCCAAAGAGCAGGGGCAGGCAATGGACAGAACGGTGATGGACGCCTGGAAGGCGAAGCGGAGGATAAGTTCCGCCTTGGAGATGTTCTGGTTGTAACCCTGTGAAGAGATGCCGGTCATTCAAGGCTGCCAACTCTTTTAGGTAGTTGACCATTCACCAAAAAAATGACACCCAATCCAAGCCAAAGACTATGTGACATCAAACTAGCTCAGGCGTGGTAGCATTGCTTTTGTGGATGTACCACAGATCAGTGGTCCATCAGGGGATCCGTATAGATATAGATTTTCCCTTAACTTTTCCACTTATCATAAGTGGAAGCCAAAAATCAGAGGCCAATTTCAGTCTCGTTTTAAGGTGTGGTGAATAAATTTGACAGATTGACAGATTTTGTATATCCAGCTTTCAAGTGGTAGGAGTGTAGAGTTCCAACAAGCCCACTCCTGAGAATAGTTGCCATAGAAATGACCGACTCGGACAAATCCCTGCTTACTGGCAACTTTTAGCTCCCACATGGTGGCGTCTGTTTCGCAAAAAAATGAATTAAAAAAATTGATTTATTTCAATTTTTTTGTGTGTTTTTATCAGATTGCGTTTTGATCGTTTCCTCTTCTTACAGACCGTTAGGGGCTACCGGAGACTGAATAACTATAAGGGACTACACTGTGGACACTGAAGTTTTTACTCTTGAACTGTCATACCTGGTTGTTCTGGTATTTACATAGAATCTAATCTCAAATCCACCAGCTCCACAGGGACCACTGCCATAAATGTTACTTCAACAGAGATGTGCAACTCCAGGTCTTTGTAGCAACTGATGTTGTTTGTCAGATATCACGAGCTGGATATCCCTGCATTTAAGTTGGTTACAACAAGGTAACAGGAAATAATCTAGGGATTTAACCCCACAACCTCTGCCTTCAAAAGCCAGTCTCAAGGCCAATGGGACTACAACACATCAAAACTGAAACATACCGGGAAGTGCTCCGTCACGATCGTAAAGTTGACAAACCCAATGGCCATCCAGGCTACCAGCGTCAGCAGGGAGACAAAAACAATAAAGGGCACAAAGTAACCACTGAGTTTGTCTGCAAATTGTTGGATGGGGGCCTGAAGGAGAACAAAGCTTTTTAGCCTTCCATAAAGACAGCTTCTAAAACACAAAATCTGGGATTCCAGCTGCACTACTTACCTTTGACGTTTGTGCTTCTTCCACCAGTTTAACTATCTGAGACAGAGTGGTTTCGGAGCCGACATGTGTGGCCTCCACCAGGAGGGAACCGTGAGCGTTGATGGAGCCGGCGATTACCAGACTGCCCACCTTCTTACTAACTGGCATTGGCTCACCTGGAACCCAAATTCACCAAAAAGACTACAATCAACAGAATGTGCCTCCACCTCATCAGAAAACATGTCGTTTATCCTACCTGTGAATAAAGACTCGTCGGCCATAGAACTTCCCTCAATGACCTTCCCGTCGACGGGAAATTTTCCTCCCGGGACAATCTTTACCACGTCACCCCGCTGCACCAGCTCCACCTTCACCTGCTCCTCACTGATACACAGAGTAAGCGCGGACTATTGCAAGCTGGCGTTTCTCTACAGGTTCTGAGACTCACCTGATGATGGAATGATCTGGTCCCATAGTGACCACTGTAGCGTCTGTGGCTTGCAGCGACATTAATTTAGCCAAAGCTTCCGAGGTCTTACTCTAAAATCGTCAAAACAGTTCCCGGTTGGACTTACAAGGCCAACCTTATGAAGATTATTCTTTTTTTTTGGGGGGGGGGGGGGGGGGGGGGGGGGGGGGGGGGGGGTTCTACCTTTGCGACGTGTTCCAGCCATCGTCCCAAAGAAATAAAGACAAAGAGCATCGGCGGAGTGTCAAAAAATGTAACCGGGCTCTGGCTGGCTCGTTCCACCATGGCGATGACGAGGACCACACAGGAGTAGATGTAGGCAATGGTGGTGGCCAAAACTATCAGGACGTCCATGTTGGCTGTGTGGTGTTTTAAAGAGCGGTACGCCTGAATGTAGAAGTAACGGCCACCAAAAATCTGAGGGTAGAGAGGCAGAAGGTTTCACTGTCAGGTGGAACAAGGTCTTTGGTGAGAACCAAAGTCCAAAGGACTCAAGAAAAAACCAGGAGATTATGTTTTCTGGTCACCTGTACAGGTGTACAAAGCAGGAAAAAGAACAGGTTCAGGAGGGATAGCCCTGGTGCCACATTTTGGTCCTCAGGCATGGAGCCCCCGTGTTCCTGGTGTAGGGTGTCCATCACCATCATGTAGACCATTAGACCCATGGCAGGAAGACCAAAAACAAGACTGAACAGGAAGGAGTTCCTCCATCTGAGGAATAGAAATGGAAAATGTTTGTTTCATTATTAAGCTCCAGTGGCCTAATGGATAAGGCACTGGCCTTCGAAGTCAGGGATTGTGGGTTCAAGTCCCATCTGGAGTGCTCGCCCAACAACTAAAATTATCCTGGAGTCAAAAGTATTAACTTCCAATGCGAGAAGCTTTTCAACCATTTACTTCAGAGTTGACATTCTTTGAATTACCTTGCTCTTCAACTGTTTACAGAGTTAGTATAATACTAGCTGATTTTGAAGAAGAAAAGCTGATTTGCACTAGGGAATTGTTCATATACTTACGCACTGTATTTTCCATACTATAGGGTGCACCGCCAAAGAATTGTCTGTTTTCTGCTTTGTGACATATATAAGTCGTACAGACGAATTAAGCGAGTCAAGAGTCAGAGATGAGTCCATCAGTCAGTCAGACTTAATGAAGTGACTCTAGAATTTGTTTGTAAGACCCTGGACCGACGGTGTTCAAATCAAGGCCTTGAGAGCCGCTGTCCTATAAACAATGGAACAGTTTTGGTACTTCAATGACAGCATGTTATTTTGTCTTCGCAGGCAACAGCCCCGGTGTTCAAGGGTTAAAAACCAGAAAACATGTTTGATGGGCTACAAATACAATACAAACCAGGATATTACCCTTTATTTAAACACACTTGACATTGCAAAAAGAATATCTAAAGGTCAAAAAGCTAACCTTTGAATCAATGTCATAAGATTTTTTAAGATATTACCATCTTATTGATACCAAGTCTTTTGACAACTGGTAGCCTTCTTCTAAAATGTTGTAGCTCATAGCAACCATTGACATTTTTTTACATCTACTCTGAATAAATGCATTTTCTTTTCTTTCTCATCTCTAAGTTTAAATACTTTTCAAAATTTTCCATAGCAACCAACTTTGTGACTAGCAACATCATCATTGTGACAATTGCTACAAAATTACAAGACAGCCTGTCTTTTATCGAGTTCAATGTTTAGTCTATTTTTGATTGCTTATGTATTCTTTATTAATCTCACCAAATTTTGTTGTCTTTATGTTGCATAAATAATAAGAGATAGTAAGTGGATGTCTTTGGAAAACAAGTAGAAGGCATTGGGAAACAAAAACTCATTAGACTTGTACCCACAATCCCTTGCTTTGGAGGCCATCGCCTCACATGCAAGGTCTCAGGTACTACACACAGCAAAGAACTGTGAGAGTTTTTAGAAAGTGTAAAAGGAATACTTGCTGTCGGATTTCTTCTGTGTGATCAATGTTGTTTTTGAAGCTTGTTTTCTCCAAACTCGCATCAAATCCAAGTTTCTTCAAAAAGAAGCATGCGTAAAGTTACACCACCACGGCAAAACACTAGGAGAAAGGTCGTTGTATTACGGACACCTGGATAATCCGGATTATGTCCCGTGGACCCAGAATCTCACTATCAAACTGGATCTGCGCCTTCTTGGTCGCCAGGGCAACTGAAGCCCCGAGGATCCCTTTAGTTGCGACAAGCTTTGACTCGATTTTGTGCACGCACGATGCGCACGTCATCCCAGTGATCTGCAGGTGCAAAGAAACATCTTTTTTTTTTTTTTTCCTTTTACATTTAACGCTTCATTCTAAGAGCGGTAATCCGGCTCACTATGAGGTCCAGCTTCCCGTGTTCCCCTGCATTATCCTCAATGAGTTTGGCACCGAAGCCCAAGTCCTGGATGAGCTGAGCAACAGCAGAAGCGCTCAGGATCTCCGGGTTGTACTTCACCTCAGCCTTTCCGGCCATCAACGACACCAACACTGAAACAATCCCTGAGGACCACACGGACAGTGTCAAACGTGCCTCACAGCTTCACCGACGGTTTCCTCAAACCCACCTATGTGTTTCAGCACGTGTTTCTCAATGTTTGCCACACAGGAGGCGCAGGTCATCCCCGCCACAAGAACAAAGCACTTTTTCACCTCCGTCTTAGGATGGTTGGGGTTTGTCTGGGGTCCAGAGGATTGGTTGAAGGCCGCTCTGCTCTGTGGCGTCAGGTAAGGATCTACAGACCTGGACTTTTCATGGTTCTGGATCCTCCTTTCAGGCTCTGAAAGCGACAACATCAACACCACAAACCGCTTCAAAACAAAAGTGCTAAAAAACAGGAGTGGAAAGTGTCAAGTTTTGGCTGATTTTCCCATGAAAAACCTCTGAGAATCCCATTCCTGAGTCGGACTGAAGAGCATTCTTGTGGTTTCCATGGCGCCCAGTTTAAACAAAGGTCTACGGGCTGAATTCAAATTACATGCGCAACCGTCATCATTTCTGCTTTGGAATTCAAACAGACGCCTGAAAGCTTGTCACCATGGCTGCACGGCATTTAATCCACAAATGAGACCAACAGGAGTGGCTCGGGGGAATTGAACAAAGGCCGCTAAGCTAACGTGAAATAAGCAAAATCTCTACAGACTCTAGTGAGTGCTGCTGTTTCCAACTCTTAGATCACTTCAGTGAAAAGTTACTCAGTAAGGTTACTTGATGTAATTGTAAAGTCATTCATGACTTGAATGCATTACTTGTTTTCTGTGTTACGCACTACAGAAGTAGAGTGTAAAATCTGAAATGACAAATGTTGCTTACATTTGGACAAAAAGCAACATGGTTTAATAATGACTAGACCTATTATTTAAAAAGTTTATTTTTGGTAAGGTAAAAACACAAAGAACACAATATGACAGTCCTTTGGTTTGGTCAATTTAGTCCATAAACTCCAAATACACAAAAATACAAAATCTACTTTAAAAAATGTAAAAACATAGGACCAAATGAGAAACCTGAGACCGGAGTTCCTCAGAAAGAGAAAAAACAATAATGCTACCTAATAAAATTTGGTCAGAATTACTACATACATGACTTTTGATTCTGTGAAAAACACAGGATGCAGACTTTCTGGATCCAGGACTAAAAATTTATGTTTTTTTTGTCCGTCAACGCCACACTTTAGGTGAGTCTTGTTTGATCATTGACTGTATAGGGGAACTGGACTGAGTAAGTGTGACATCATCACAAATGGTTTACTTTAGTCTCCAACGAATAAAAGTCAATTCATTTGCCATTTTTTCATGATACAGACGTCAACGTGTTGGAACCAGAATGATTATTCTGACAAATGGAATGGCTGTTTATTTCTCTGAAGTCCTGTTCAAAGCATGAGGTGGGAGGGAACATTCAGTCCAGTTCTCATAAACAGTCGATGATTTCGTACACAAGTTACTGAACCTGGATTGAGTCAAACATTACTCACATTGGTTGGCAATGCGCAAGAGCAAATAACTTTACTTTGGTAATGAATTCCTCCCCAAACTGTCCTATTTTAGACATTTTACCTAACGTCCTACAAAAATATGTCCATATTTTTACAAAAGACGCAAAAGAATATATCCATATTTTTGTATCCATATTTATCGTTATCTCTTTTAGAAAAACATGTTTACAACTTTTTTTATCTTTACGCAAAAATGCATTTTTCATCAGAACCAATGATACCAAAACATCAGCATTGATTTCCAAAAAGATTTGATTTACAAGTTTTGTGAGTTCTAGTGAGTCCCAGTGGCCTAATGGATAAGGCACTGGCCTCCTAAGCCAGGTATTGTGGGTTCAAGTCCCATCAGGGGTGAAAGTCTCTCAAAACCACTCCATGTAAACTGAGTCTATCTTTCTTGAAAAGTTGGAACCAATCAGACACATGACTCTGTTGTAAATGTGGTACTACCTTTATGTGACTTATGCACAATCCTGAACTGTAGCAAGCTATGTTTAACATTTTATTAGAAGACATCGATCAGAATATGCTTTACATTTAAAATCTTACAATAAACTCAACCAAATATAATCACTTCCAGGTTTTGGGCCTTTTACAGTAAAAGGCACTGGATTTAAACAATTGTGTATTTTTCAAGACCATTAAGCCATTGGCACTGGCCTCCTAAGCCAGGGATTGTGGGTTCGAGTCCCATCTGGGGTGGGAACTTTTCATATTTGGAGTCATGAACTGCATTCAGAGTTTCACGCAACAGGAAACGGTCCATACTAACTGATCTTAGTCTGTTGTAGAAGTTGTAACCATTCATCTGCATGTATATTCTTTCATCAAAGTAGGAATACTTTGACTTCTGATTTCAACCTTTTACAGTAAAAGGCACTGAAATCCACCAATTGTTGACTTTTTAATGTTTTGACCATTAAGAAATCAAAAGCCCTAGTGGCCTAAGGGATAAGGCCAGTGATTGTAAGTTCAAATCCCATCTGGGGTTAGGTAAATGGCTAATAATAATAATAATATATAGACCAAGGCTCTCTTGATGCTAGCTACTTAAACCAGTTGTGTGTCAACAATTAAGATGTGGAATCACTTGAGTCAGCCAATCAGCAGAAAGGAGAGCTGGAAACCATGCAGGATTGTGACTCTTGAGTACCAGTGTTGGTAAGCCCCAATCTAGAATTCTTAGATAAGACATACTAAATTACACAGTCCAAAAAATATGGTAATACATTTTAGGGAAAGAGACTGTAGGACTGATTAAAATTGACCATTTGGGCGCAGTGAACTTCTCTGGACAAGATTGGTTCAAATGACTGAACCATCTTAGTTTTCTTTGTTTGGAAACATTGGTTGAGAATTGGACCTGAACTGAAAGAGTGGACAACCCTTACCTTTGAGTGATGCATCAAAGCCCATGTCCTCAATTGCTACTCTTAGCTGCTCTGGCTCCGTCAGCCTGGGATCAAAGCTTATTGTTCCTTTCTCCTCTTTTAGGGACACAATTACAGACTTCACTCCATGCATTTGAGAGATTCTGCCCTCTATGGACTGCACACAGGAGCTGCAGCTCATCCCAGCGATCCAGATGGTTGTAGTCTGTACAGACATGTTCAGGTTCCTCTGCCAGAAGCTCAGATCTCCACTGGATGTCTCATTTGACACCAAGGTTGCGCTGAACCCCATGTCCTCAATCTTTTCTCGCAGATCCTGTTGTGTTATGACAAAAGGCTGAAACACAACCACTGCTGCACCTTCCTCAAGCGACGCCCGAACCTGTAAAACCCCTGGAAGCTCTCCGATATGTCCCTCTATGGACCGCACGCAGGACTGGCAGTGCATGCCGTCCACTTTCATCTGCACCGCCGCCTCCACGGTGCACCCCAGCACCCGCAGCTGTTCGGCGATCTCTTTGGTTGTCGTCACTGAGGAATCAAAGTCCACCTGTACCAAAGCATAAGGGATTAGCCAGGTGACGGCGAGGACTCCGTCTAAAGAAGCAAGCGTTGTTTCCACGCCCTGCAGCACAGGCGAGAGTCCAAGGAGTTTGAATGTAGTGGTGGAGTTCACTTTAGGTGGAGTGCAGAGCTCACTCTGGCTGCTGAACTCGTAGGCAAAGTTGGCGAACCCTTGTTTCTTACCATCAGGGCCATTCTTCTGAAGCTACAGGAGAAAACAATAACAAGTAAAACTTTTACTTTTATGATAGAACATGTAAGGAAAGAGGGGTCATGACATAGATGTAAAGAACCACCTGATTCTAAAAAATGACATAGCATAGGTAGTTCCTGAAGTTTTTCATCAACTGTAAATTTTACAATGGAGTATACCAATAAGATGTGAGATTATATCTCTCATTATACTCTCATGTCATTGGAGGCACGTACATTATCAAAATGTACTCAAATAGTAGTAGTTTTCATGTAAGAGATTCTATTAATCAGAAATGAAGATGGGTCAGGGCAGTTTCTACTGCTAAGTCCACTCTATTCTGATAATGGACACATTGAAGGGCAATATCTAGCTTATGGCATAGTCACGTACTATATACATATATATATAAAAAGTCAATTTTTCGACTTGATTAGAATTGAGTTTTAGAGTTCTACAACTTGTCTGTAACATGCTACATGTTAGCCAGATTAGACGGGTTAGCATAGTCCCATTGCCTGTAACTCCCAACCTTGTTTGCAACACGTAAAAAAAGAGACTGATAACGCTAAGACAAACGTTACTGTGACTATGCTAACTTCCAACCTTAGTAACATGTACAAAAAATACATGTTAGCCACGTTAGCAAATTCAAAAATAGCAGCAACAAAAAAAAAAGACAGGCAACTCAAATTTACTTCCACGGTTCACTCCTTGTCCAATAATCCTAGAACAAGAATAAATTTATATGTAAAGCGCTTTAGATTATAAGGTAATCTGTTGCTTTTAGAAAAAAAATGAAGGATTTTAAGTAAGCCTTCTAGTGCAAAAAATACGGTAATCAAGAGATTCTTTTCACATTTTTGTGTCAATTTCTATCAGCGCTCATAAGTTTCTTTTTTTTTTACGTATTTTTAAAAAATTAGCTTGTATGTTTTAACACTTTGAGGGCTATAAAATTTGTTTACTTATTTACACAATTCATTTACAAAAAAATTTATATTATCAGACTCTCAATTTTTCATTTGCTTTTTGTTAATTTGATTTGTTTCTGAAAGTCAAATATGAATCAGAAAATGAACTTTGTATTTGTGACACTTGATCTGTTTATTTGCTCAAAATGTCAAGTGAACGGGTCAAGTTTTCTGTGAAGCTTAACTTTAGTGAACAAACTGGGGCCATGTCATTTCCTCCCTGATGCCTGGACTGCCTCTGTCTTAGAGTACAGAACCGTTTTCTGTTTTCAAGGGTTGTTCTAGTTTGTTCTGAAGTAAAGTTGTCAAAAATCAAGTTTTCATTTGTTCTAACCTGAGTGAGGTTTTGGGTTTTTTTTTCAAGCAGAGTCCGGCTGAAGCATGAAAACCACATGACTGGCCCTTCGTATAAGCCTGCCAGTGTGACTCTGCTTAAATGAACCTTACTGAACTTTAGGCTGACACACTGGCTGGACTTTACCACATTAGCTTCCAGTTCATTGGATCAAAGTCTCATAATGACACACTTTTACTGTTGAAAGGAAATCCGTAGAATTGCGTAAAGTATAAAAAAATCAGAAGAATTCGGTCTATAAAACGTTTGAACTGAATCATGTGGTACATTTATACTGAAGTGCATTATTGTGTTTTCATAACACCAAACACTAGGTGGCAGTAAAGGTTATTTTGTGCACTACTGTAATTTTAATTAACAACCATCCTTCAGTTTAGTGGCTACAGCTATGCTAGTTTCGCGCTTCAAGAATAGTTTGTATCAGTAAGTATACAGACATCAATCTCAATTTTTAGGTCTAACAATTTGACCAATTGCAGATGTGCAGTCGTTGCAAACAAACGAATGAATAATTTCACTCAAGCTTTGTTGTGGGACACAGCTTTCAAAGTCGAGATATAGAGTAGCAATTTTGGACGCAACATTGATAAAGGTTAACAGCTTAATCAATAGGAGGCCATGGTACAGAAGTCTGACAACAGCTTGAACAAGCAGTATAAAAATGAACGTCTAACACTATTGCTGGCTAGCATTAACCAAGTGGTCTATAAAGGCGGGACCTACACCGCCTTGATGATACATATGTACTGAAATGCATTATCGTGTTCTCATAACCAAACACTAGGTGGCAGTACAGGTAATTTTTACGTATTATTGTAACTTCTAGTAACAACCACCCTTCAGTTTGGTGGATAAAACTAAGCTAGTCTTGTGTATCAAAGAAAAAAATGTACAAAACTGTTTACAAATATAAATCTTAATTTGCAGTCAAAAGAAACTGACCAATCACAGTTGTTTTAGTCCTGCTGATGCCTAATTCCTCTTAAGTTCTGCTGTGGGATGTAGCTATCATGTAGCGTAGCAATTATAGAGGCAACATTTTTGCATTATATTTGAGGCTAGTTTGAAACTAGAGTGACAAAGGCCAAGTTGGTTCACAGGTAAACCGATAGGAGGCATCTCTACGCAAGTAAGACAACTGCTTGAACAAACAGTTTGCTCTTTTGTTGTATAACGCCACGTATAAATCACAAAAAAGGAAGTTTCTCAAAGGAAATGTAAACACTTGAACCACTCTGATTTTACAGCGTTTCCACATCACCATGGGATTTGTTTTTCAATTGTACAACCGTCCGAAGTGTGCTTTATCAGATTGCCAATCATTTACAAGCAGTTTCTCCATCAAAAAAGACAAGACCTTTGATACATAAATGACTCAATACTTTTTAATAGTCCAGTTCAGCCTGTAAAACTTTGTAATCTAATAATATAATTATAAAATATGTAGAACAAATTTCAGAGAAATAGATGATTCCTTGTTTCCTAGAATATCACAAATCTTTTATAGTAATTTTTAAATCCCAATATAAGATAAAATTGTGATAAAATTAGCTTAAAAACTTAACATAAACACCTGTAACCCCAGTTGTAAATCAATCCGATGAACTATTGCATAGCTTACCATGACAACATCCATTAGACCACCACGACTCATTCTCATTCAATAGCAGTACAACCTACATCCATATCAGTTGTAATAACAGAAGGTTAAGCACCACTAACCCCGTGGATAAGGGCCCTAGGGCCAACACAACGAAAACAGGTCAAGTAGCAGTTTTTGTGGGCCCCAGTGTGTGGCCCCAGTGAGTGGTCTCCTAAGATAGGGATTGCGGGTTTGAGTCCTGTGTGTCGGGTGAAAATTTTCCCACAGTAATCAATCAATTTTTGTACACTAATCTTGTTGTTTGGTGAGTCTTCACCAAACTAATCAAAATGGGATATATGAGTAACACATCATACATGGACCTTTCCAAAATGTGTTTTTAGCTTACATAGTTTCACTTGACTGATGCACATTAGCCGTAACAATTTGGAACTGCAGAAAATTCCATTTCGCATTTTACCAGAACGTTGAATAGCAGGTAAAGTCAATCAATGGCATATGTATGCATGTAAAATCAGCCAATAAACCCCACCGGGAATTCTTTGACTTTCAGACTGAAGCCCTTCTACAAATGAAAGTACCCAAAGTTGGGCAATTTCACCAGTTGCTAGGTGACAGAAGTCAAATCCATCTAGCCACTCGTCACTGAATGAGGCAGTGATCATATGAAAGTGTCACAAAAATCAGGAACTGTTCTGTGATGGACTGACTAACCATTCAGAGCGAACCCTGTCTATGCCCAACAGTGGGTGGGATAGGCTCCAGCAACACAGTTATCCGAAATGGGACTAAGGAGGTTTTAGAATAATGAATGGAATGAAAAACTAGAGAATCCAGAAACAGTTGATGCAATGTGTGAGAGTAAAGGGGCACACAGATCATTGACCCGAGCCCCAGTGGCCTAATGGATAAGGCACTGGCCTCCTAAGCCAGGGATTATGGGTTCGAGTCCCATCTGGGGTGACAAATGTCATCTACTGAACCAGTAGTAATGACTTCCTTTTTGTCCGATTGCAGTATCCTTTGGGCTGACATTCAATGAAGACTTCTGTCAAATCCAACATGGACCAGTCATAAACGTTATCTTACATAGCCAACAATTACGAGACTGATGTACTTCAGCTTTACCAATCCTGTACCACAGAAAGCTCAACTTAGCATTTTACTCACAGTGACCTGCAACTATTACCTGCTACTCAAAGTAGCAGGTAACGTCACACGTGTAAACTTTTTCAATAAATTCAAAGAGAACACTTTGACTTCTGAATTGAAGTTTATCCACAAATAAAAGTAGTTTGAATCCAGTCATTTCACCACAAAGTAGCATTTTACACAAGCAAATGATTGTAATAACATTCTTTTTAAAAAGGTATCTTTACTTTTTCCTATGTGGATATGGATTTGGCTCCGACATAGAGTAAACCCTGGAGTTGGACTAGCTTTTTAAGGCTAATTAACATTTTAACAGGAGCTGAATTAATAACTAAAGAAGAAACTGTTTCATAGCCAAAACCTCAAATGAGACTTGGACCTTCATTTGCTCACTTGTTGATACCTTATCCATTAAGCCAGGGCTGAGCAGCCCTGCATTAAGCCAATGAAGGTTGAAACTGGAAGTGACTCTAAAATTGACCCAGTACTGTAGTATCTACAAACATATTCTTTGAATGGCAACAGTCACAGCAACAAGCCTCACTAGCTTAAGGATAGGGCATTGTCCTCCTCAACCATCAAGGATGGTCGATTGGTGAACCATACATAAGTAGAGTATTATTATTGCGACTATGATGTCACTTGTCAATAAACCTGAATGGGAACACTTGGACTTCCAGGTTGAAGACATTTTTCAAATAAAAATGATTGGAATCAAGTCAAATTACTAAGTCACCACTAGGTGGCTTGTTACGCAAGCTATCAAATATATTCATACTTAAATATTGGTCAGGCTAAATTAACCTTCTAGTCCCCCGTGAAGAACACAAAGATTGGATTAGCTCCTAATTAAATTAAACTTCCAACAGGTACACGCTAAATCGCCCATTGTCAAAATATTTTATGAAATAAGGGAACTTCGGATTGGCATACAGCGTGTTAGCTGGAGTGGATCTCACAGAAATCTCAAGAAGCATCCTCTATGGTCTGTGCAACTGTTTTTTTTTTTTTTTGAGTAGAAAAAACATTTTTGACAGAAAACATCAAAGCCAAGACAGTGCTGTGGATTTTGTTGTCTTTGTTAGCTGCTTTGTTGGCTCAAAACAGGTCCAGCTGTTGCTTAACAGCAATGAGACAAGACGTGTACGGAAACCTAAAAAGGCTAATGAAATCATGACAACATGTTTGTTTATGTTAGTTTAAGGGTTTGATGACACAAAATCGGTAATTCTTCTCAAATGTTGTATCTGCTAGCTTACATGGTATATGATAACATTATTTTATCAGAAAATTTGATTTTTATTAATTTTTTTGCTTTAATTGTAATTGTTATCACAGCTTGTTATTTGAGATTCTTGCTTACATTTTTGTACAACACGTTTGGGTTTAAAGAAGTGTTTTCGGTTTGTGCATAATTAAAAACAACTATTTTCGTTGCTCTTGTGCCTCAAACTCCCTGAGCTGTTGTCCCACAGCAATTACCGCTGCGAGGTATTGTATTTCAAATGTTTGCTCTACTATATTGAAGTCATAGTGTGTAAAAAAAGACCTGATCCATTGGTTCGGCTGTTCTCTTGGTGTGTTTCCATATTGGAACATGGGTACCAATGCTTATTTTACACCCTGTTAGCTAACATTTTCCTCATGTATTTGGTATGCAGGATGAAGGGGTTGGACTTTTAGAGACCTGGATCAGAAAAATGTTTCGTAGATAGTTCCTCAGATCAGACTTGGAGCCACAATCCATTGGTTTAGGAGGCCAGCATGTGATACATTTGACCAATAGGGCTTGTAGTTAGCACTGATTCAACGTAACTGTCACAACAATATGGAATGACATGTTTGGTGGGTTAGGGTTTCCGCCACACAATTACCCATTTTCCCAATGTTGCTGAGTTGGGTGGAGTCAACTAGTCAATAAACCCCTCCTACTTTTGACTTTTTTTCAATCCTTCCGGGATCAGAATTGGTGACTTTAACAATTATCAGAGCAGTGTTTCAATATTTACGGTTTAATGCACACTAATGCTTTTGTTTCATGTTGTGTCGCCCCCTTGTAGCCACAAGCCATTGTTGAAGTAAAACTGTTCCTTCTACACCTTCTCCTTCAGAAAAACACAAATGTTCTGATAAGAAATGGAAATCAGGTATTCATTGATGCATTGTTATTTCTGGCTTCATTTGTGATTTTTAGACAACTTTTAAAAACTTGTGAATAAATACAACTAGTGGTCAATTTCTCTACGAACATATCTTATAACCTTAAAGCAACTACTTCACAAAACACATAAAATTATGGATTCATTAGCAATCACCAACTCATGTTTGTTTATGCTTTTGACACCAGAGCTTTGGTTCCAGTGTTGACATTCTTTAAATTAGCGTAAGTCTTCAACTGTAAACCCAATTTCCGTAACTCCAACGGATTCTGAAATGAAAAAAGCAGCTTTGTACTGATATGCAACACTTTACAGTAGGAAATTGCTTGCAAAATTAACGTATACTAACTGATACTTATGCGGAGAAAAAGTGGCTTTGCATATTGGCGAACAGCTGCTTTTCTCGGCATCAGAATCAGTTGGAATTACGAAAATCACGCAATCAAAGAGTTGTGGTAGTTCAAAGAGTGTAGGTTATTTAGGTGTCGCCAGTGACATCACTAGTGTCGATAGTGTTGACACTCTGTAAATTGCGATAACTTTATAGTATCAAAGTGCTTACGAAATTAATGGAAAGCAACTGATGGTAATAGCCACACAGAAAAGCGGCTTTGGATATTGGCGCAGAATCCGTTGAAATTACGGTAATTGAGTAGACGGTCAGAGTTAGAGTACTTCATAGAGCGTGGGATATTTGGGTCTCGCTAGTGACATCACTGACATTAAAGGGTTAGCACAGGAGCTTCGGCTCCAGTGTATCACAATCCATTAGAGTTACGAAAACAATCGAAGAGTTTTGTGTTGCTGGCAAAAGCTCCGGGAATTAAAGGGTTAAAACAAGCTTTTCTCTTGTAAATAAAATGTTTTATAATTGAAACAAACAAGCAAGCACATAGCGGCGCACCCAGAATTGTCCCTTTGACCCACCCGGCCCCCGGCGTAAAATTCGTTAGAGACGCCCCTGCTGTCAGCGCTCTTTACCTTCGGCAGATGTTCCGCAGCTGCCCGCAGGCCTCCACTGGGATCCGCGGTGCAGGCGCAGTGCGGCCGGCATCCGCACACCGGCGTACTGCCGCAGTCGACCATGCACATCTGCTCCCCGACACTGGAACCCGCCTCGGACACGAACTTCAGCGGATTTTTGCTGGATTTAGGCACAAACATCTTGGGAGAAAGAGTTTAGTCTTTTGCCAGTCCACGAACGCGTTGAAGGCGAAAGTCCGCCGAGTACGACTGTGACGTCACTTGGGGGTGGGGTGGGGGAGTCAGAGGATGCAAAGGAACAAAGTTTCATGTCACGTGATTCCCGTCGAGAAAGTTCAAGATTTAAGCAAAAAAAAAAAAAGCATAAACCTTTTAAAAAATATATATTTTTTATTGAAAACCAAAGAAAAAAACAAAAAATTACAGAAACAAAAGCAGATTCTTCCTATAGTAGTTTTTTTTTTAAGTTAAAAAAAAAAAGTTTTGTTTTTGGTTCCTTCCAAAATAAGACTCACCAAATCAATGTTTTCCACAAAAGCAAATTTTGGGCTCCGATTTACAAAACTTTATTGACCGTCCTCAGTTGCAATTTCCAAATAGATTGACAAAATGGTTTCTCTTTGAGCTCGACTCAAACTCATCAGTTTGAGTGTCATCTTGTGTTTACAATAGACTGCATAGGAAAGAGGAAGGCACACAAAGGACATCTTTTTTTTTTTTTTGTAAATATTGATTTTCGTGAGCTTATTCCAGTGTTGTTGGGTCAATTAAAAAAAAACATATTTTAAAGTAAAAGTCAAACATTTCACAAGTTTTTAATCAAAAACTGTTTCTGTGACACGAAGGCTGGTGGAAAAGAGGGTCACGTCAACGTTGTCGGTCCCAACGCCAGATGGAGGCATCGTCGCACACGGCGATCAGAATGCTGCTGTCCCGGCTGAAGCTGGTCTGCCGGATGGCCGATGTGCATTTGGGTAGAGTTAGCGTGGTGCACCTGCAGACGCCAGAACGCATCATCACGTAAAAGTCAACATCATCAGCATAAAACGTTCATATTTATTAAACAATAATAAAAATAGAGGCGTGACCTTCTTGTTGATCAACATCTAAAGTGAGCAGACAACAAGAAGTAGATTATATTTAGCTTCAGTCGGGATATCTATGATTTTAGGTTTTCCACTTTGACCATACACACAAGAACTGCTGTACCGTATATTACAGAAAGGAAATATCCGCAAAATACAAATAAAAATGAACAAATTTACCACAAAATTTGTCTTGGGCACAAACCAGTTTAAACAGACAATATTTCCACAAACCAATTTGATTTCTGATTCTGATTTCATGTTTCCATTTTTATTTCTCTTTTAAGGGAAAAGCTAAGGGAAAATCATTTTTCCTAGTGCATTATTGTAATCACAGACCAGTTTAAGGTCAGTTCAATTCTCCATTGAAGAGCATGTACAAGGTTGAAGTTGACTTCTGATTTTTAGGCAAGGCAAGTTAATTTGTATAGCACATTTCATGTACAAAGACAATTCTAAGTGCTTTTCATAAAACATAAAAGAAAGAAAACAAAAGAAATATCAAAGGTGTGATCATTAAAATAAGATTTTTAAAAAGTTAAAAAGAACTGAATTTAAAACAAGCATTGATAAACAGTGCGGATGTAAACTTTTAAATACAGATGAATCAAATGCAGCTGAGAACAGGTGAGTCTAACCTGGATTTAACAGTGTAAAGACCTCAGAACTGGACTATCGTAGTCTACTTTTTTGGTTCTGTGTTTGGTTTTTTTGCTTGTTGTTTGTCTTAACTCTTTAGGAAAAAGTTAAGGGATAATCTATTTTCCCCAAACTTTTTATGGATTTAAGACCAGTTCTATGTCAGACAAATTTTGACAAGTAACATTGTATGATGATAAAATTGACCTTTGATTTGTTGCTTCTGGTTTCCCTTAATGTTTGAGGGGGAAGTTAAGGAGAAATCTATCACATTTAAATAGAATGAGGACAGTTTGAGTTTATTTTTTTGCCACAAACCAGTTTGAACTTACTGTATTTCCGCTAACTGACCTGTTCAATAAGTTAAACTCTGATTTTATATTTCTGTTTTTTCCCCCTCATCTTTTACGGGAAAAGTTAAGGGAAACTATTTTTCTAGTCCATTATTGTGGTCACAGACCAGTTTACTGTCAGTTCAATTTTCCATTGAAAGACATGAGGCTGAAGTTGGCCTCTAATTTTTAGTTACTTGTTTCCCTTAACTTTTAAGGGAAAAGTTAAGTTCGAATTTTTTGCCCCACCCTTTGATGGTCACAAACAGTTGAATCAACAATTTTTCTGCTAAACGATCTTTACAGGTTGTGGACTTTTTAAAAACTAATTGAAAGCAAAAAATAAGTTTGTTTTTTACGTTCTACTGGTAAAGCAGTGATTCCAAACCTTTATGGGATTAAAATCCAGTTTATTCATTAATTTTTCTAAACCCACTTTGACCCTTTCGGGGTCACAGGACGTGCCAGAGCCTAACTCGGCCCAAACATTTTTGAGAGTACAAACCGGCTCATTGTTCATAGTGGAAATAAAAAATTTTTCTTACCCCGTAGGCAGATTTTAACTTAGTTAAAGACATTTTCTAATATTTTAAGAATTTCTGACTTATTTCTAGATAGCTTATTTTTGCAGTGTGGCTTAAATGAGATCTAGAAGGAAAAAACTTTGTCTGTACATGTTTTATAGGGGATGATGCTTAAAAACAAACAAAAAAAAATCAGATTTGCATTTAAAAAAAAATTTTTTTGTTTCGAGTCAGGTTCACATCCTTCAGTAGAAAAATTTGAAGCAGTGTTTTATTTTAGATTCAATGCTTGTGAACGATATGATGAATCTGTGTTTTTAAGGAAGCAGCAAACACAGAACCTCCATATTTGTTCGACAACTGTGACTCACTTGGCCTTGTGTGGGTCTTCCATCTCGAGGTCCCAGACGTACAACTTCCCCACCTGGTTCCCGAGAGCCAGCATCTGAATGGTCACACAAGAACGCCGTGACTCACCGTTATCTGGAACTGCATTCATTTCTATGCAGATGATACTATGCTAACCTTACGTTTGAACCTATAAATAAATATGAAACAATTCCAGGAAAATGGAACAGAACGTGGGCAACTTCACAGACCTTCTGCCAGAAATCCATGGAGAAGCGCATGTACCAAATGTCACACTGGCTGTAATCAAAGCGGCCCAGAATCGTCACGTTGGACTCGTTGGGTTTGATGTGGTCGATGTCCTCCTCCATCTTCCCCGGTTTCCAGCAGACGATGGCATTTTCACAGGACTGATAAACAAAGACATTTTTTTTTGTTTTTTTAATTTTTGCATATTTTTAAGTTAAAAAAAAACAGCAGTTTTGACAGTAACCTTGGAGAGAATAAGATCTCCCAACCACCGGACGCAGTCCACGTAGTTTCTGTGGATGTCGCGGGTCGAGAAGTCCGGGAAGTGGATCTTCTGTGAGACAAAAGGCCTGTAGACAGGATTTGTTTTAGCTGTGACTGAAACATCTCCATGACAACGGGGAGGTGGGTTTCTGACAGCCTCACCTGTTGGTCTTTGAGGGGTTGTACTCATAAGAACCCCGAATGGCCTTCTGGAGCCTCTCTGAGTTGATTCTCCAGAGCTTTAGCGAGTGATCCATCCCACAGGACATGATCTTCTCACCCAGAAGGTCAAAATCCTGCAGGACAGACGACAGAGAATGTGTACTTTTTCACAAGGGGGTTATTTTGAGGCAGAAACCATCCAGGACTTCCAGAGCAGTCTGATCTTTTCTTAATCCCCTTAACGGTTCTGAAAGTTCTAAAATGTTGATCCTGGTCCAGAAACAAATGTCCACTAATCTTAAAGCGGTAGATAATTGCCTCTTTTTGGCCGCTCAAGTGAGCGCCCGGCAGTGGGAAGACACTTTCCCACGCTTTTGTGTGAAAGTGGATGTAAGCTCTACGGGGCTCTTATTGTGACACACCACAGGCTGTCAGCTTTACTGCACATCACGTAAAAATTCTCACAAGAGTTGTTTGTACTGTTTAAAGACAGCAAGTTCTATGAGAAGTCACTGATCAGCATTAGAAGCTAATTTTTGATGCTAAAATCCCATAGGTTTTTAAGTAGGCAAAGTTTTTTTAAAAACTAAAATGTATCATGGTGTTCCACAGGGCTCTATGCACTGACTTTTACTTTTTATGATTTGTTTGCTCCCTTTCCTTTTATTTCTACAAGTTTTAATGGTCAGTCACTGGATAAGGTGGTGCTTCACAAATCCGTCGCAGAGGGGGCAAAGCTTTCTAATGGCAATAATTGGTTGTGGAGCAGAAATTGGATTCCTTTCTAAGCAGATGATACTAAAATAACTTAACTTTTTCGTGTCTCAGAGACTCATCTCCATCCCAAGTCCCACATGTTTTTATTGATAAATGCTGTTTGGAAATAATCTATTACGGTGTACCACAGGGCTCAATGCCCTGTCCTTTAGTTTTAACGATTTGTTTGTTGCTGTCATTGATCTCGTTCAAGTTCTTTCTACAATTTTTAATGGTAATTTACTGCATGAGGTACTGCTGTAACCAACTGCCTCCTATTGCTAGTGCTAATAGGAGGCAGGGCAGAAATTCCATTCATTACTACGCAAAATGACACGAAGCTAAACTTATGTTTAAACTTCAAAATAAAACATGATGAAAACCAGCTAATTACAAACATGTCTCAGAGACTCATAAGATATTTCTTCATGAGTCGTACTTTATTTATTTTTACTGATTAATGCCATACTAAATTTGTCATTCATGGTGTACCACAGGGATCCAAGCTCTGCCCTTTACTTTTAATGGTTTGTATATTGCTTTAATTGCTCTAGTTCCTTTTATTTTTAAACAGTTTTAACGTGCGTTTACACAAGGTAGTGCTGCAACCAACTGTCACACAAGGAGTGAGGTCTGCTAGCCCTAATCGGAGGCCGTGCAGAAATTCCATTCATTTCTATGCAGATGATACTCAACTAAATTTATGCATAAACAAAATATATAACAACCAGCAAATTATATGCTTGTCTAAGCATCATCGTAAGTTTTTTTTCATGCTTAATCCCAAATATTTTTATTGATTATTGCTATTTGGAATTACTCTCTGAAGGTGTACCACATGGCTTGATGCTCCATCCTTCACTTCTTATGATTTAATTATTGCTGTGATAGCTCTCATTCCTATTATTTTTACGAATCATCTACTGCATTAGGTGTTGCAACACCTAACTGTCACACGAGGGGTTTGCTTGTTAGTGCTAATAGGGGACCGAGATTAAATTCTATTTATTTCTATGCAGATGATACTTAGCTAAATGTATGTTTAAATCAAAAATGAAAACAACCAGATAGTTATAAGCATGTTTTAAAATTGTAAAGGCTTGAAAGACCTGTTTGTTACCCAGAAGAAGTCATGTGATATTTATGCTTTTTTATAACACTGGAGGCCCCCACTTTAGCATCTGCTGTTAAAACTTTATATATTTTTTTTAATTAAGATTGCTAAAATCTGGAAAATATTTATTTATGGTGATACAAGGAAGGAGTTCATGAATGAATTAGTTTTTAGCTTTTGTTCACTAACATCTGGATATTTTTAAAAACTTTTATCACGAAATAAGTCTTAATTCCATCATATTTTATAAAAATCTTAAAGCTGTAGAAAAAAAGCTATTTTAGTAGGCAGAACCTTTATATTTCAGCCCCTTCTCTTGTTTTATATCCAACAGTAAACCTAGACAGTTCTAGGGTTGATCTGGGTAACGATAAGTCGGTTATGCTGCTAAATGCTCGTAAGGGAATTTATTCAGTCTTTCCTCCCTTTGCTTTTTAAATTATGCACAAAAATGATTGCAGTTGCCAAACCAGTTTTCTGTGGTTCTAGAGTTGGTTCAGTGTTTCTGTCCATCTTCTCTCCTATTCAACATCAAGGTTTCAGGTTTTGCTAAAGGTTACTACCTGTTAAAGGGAGTCGTTCCTCCCACTTTTGCCTCATGCGTGCTTTGATTTTAGTGCCTGTATTTAAAAAAAGTTGTGGTGTCAGCTGTTGGTTCCTTTTAAATAAAACCAGTTTTGGGACTTCATTTTTTTCAGAACACTTTGTGTTTGCACCCCACTGCTTTCAAGACTCGACCCTCTTCTTGGGAGTTTTTCTGGGATCGTGAGCACAGAAAACTCACCGCACTCAGGACTTCATCTCGATGACCCTCCACCCCTCCAAAGATCGCCACCAACGTGTCTGTCTGAATGTTCCACAGCCGGAGGGCGTGATCTGCAGAGACAAAACCAACATTGTGGGTTAGAACCAAATATACTTCAACAAAGCCCTCGAAGACTCAGAAGGGGTTTGGTTAAACAAACCTTTTGTCAATCTGTCTTACCTTTGCTGACAGACAGGAGAAGGTTGGGATCCCTCGGGTGAAACTTGAGCTCGTTGATGGCATTCCCGTGACCTACATAATGCTACCAAAAAAAAAAAAAAAAAAAAAAACCGAACCGCTGAAACGCTCAATCCAAAACCCCAGGGTGCGTTTAAATGTTCTGAGCGGGTGGGTTACCTTGATGCACTGCATCGTGATGTGGTTAATCACTCTGATGATGCCTCGGGAGCCGGCAACGGCCAGCAGTGGGTGGCTGGTGTTGGTGTCATAGGTCCAAGCACACGTGTAGAAGTTCTCGTCCGCCTTTGTGCGGGTTGGTTAAGGAAAAACAAAAATAGAAAAGTCGCAGATGCAATGGCAGTTTCGGGATTTCTTATTCGCTAAATTGTAAAGAAACCACACCTTTGATTATTTAGACATGATCACACAGTGGCCGTTGACCAAAATTTCACATCCCGGTGACAATATACATGCTGACTTAATTAGTTAAATCAATTGTTTTTAAAAAAAAATTCAACGTAGAAATGCTGCACAATATGCTAAACAAAAGTGCAAGATATTAAATATTTGTCTTACTTAAGAAGTTTTTCCAAGTGAGGCACGCCTTGATATTAATTTATCATGTAAACTTTATTAACATTTACTTGGTAATGGTAAGACTGCCCAAACTTATCTTGTATTATACCAATGGAGAATACTTCTAAGCCCTGTGGTTTGTTAGCACTATGACATCACTTGATAATACTTATATTGGGCGCATAAAGAAGAAGAAAAAAAAGTCACAAAATATGATACAACTATCCTACCCAGATAGCCTAGAGGGGCTAAAAAGGTGTTTGGTCAAATACGTTTATGGGATTTTTTTCCAGTTAACTATGTAGTTATTTATGTATATTTTCTTTGTACATTTATATTGAAGCACAGTACGTATTTCTCCACCAGGCTCCTGACTACAGGACCCATAATGCTCTAACATTCATCATTCATAGTTTACCAAAGTCGCACTAAAACATTTGGTCATGTTTTTGACCGACGTGTTCCAGATAATCAGTTCCAGGTCAGTAAACAACCAGGATTCAGACATTAGACGGTCTGAACTACAGAGGGCATAGTAAACTAAAAAAAAAGTATTTTAAGCGCACCCAAACAAAACTGTACTTCAACATTTATGTGACAAAAGTAATTTAACTTTAATTTAACAGTTTTTTACAGGCACAACATTCTCTGTTTGGATTGGTTGATGATTTTACTGAGATCCGCTTCAAACATGTTTGTTTGCAGCATAAGGGGTACGTCTACATAAAATAGTATTGTAAAGCTTCAAACAACAAAGCTTAATTTAAAATGACAGACTTTAGTATGTACAGACGGTATGTATGGTCACAGCACCCAGCTTTATATCTCTGCACAGACGTATTAGTACAACAGAGGACGGAAGGATACGTCTGCATCGACGTAGGACTGCAGGAGTCGGATCTCTCCCTGAGAGTGACACTCATACAGAGTAACCTGCAGAGAAAAAAAAATAGTTGTAGTAAAAAATATATATATATATATCATGTTTTAGCTAAACATTCAAATGTAAAAACAAAACTTTAATGATCATGAACTAAAGAGATCAATAAAGGTTTATAAAAAAATTAGGCTTCACGTTGAAAAAGAAAAGGTGCATTGTTTCTTTATTGATAGCAAACATATGTAAACCATTTTGAGACCAAAAACTAAAAAAAAGACAGAAAACGTGTAATCAAAAGTATAAAAAATGAAGAACTTAAAACAATAAAAATGAGGAAAAGCGAAGAAAATCCACAAAAAAAGGCAAAATATGTTGGAAAATTAGACAGCAAATGATTATATTTTTAGTGAGGTAAAAAAAAAGGTTAATATAAAATGATTAAAATAACTGATGCAAAAAATGAATAACCAGTAAAATAAAGAACGTGGAAAAAAAATATGTGAGTCAGTCTGGCCAATCAGGAGTGAGCTTGTTGGAAGGCTCGAACTTACCTTTCTGTCAAAGATCAAAATCTGATGCAGCTTCTTGTGATATTCACGGACATGTGTTTGGACATGACCAGATCTTTACATCCAGCAATAAAACCTTTAGCACCAGCACCAGCAGCAACCTTTTATAACTGTTAGCTTTAGCCTAGCTAGCTGTAGGCTAGTGTGGCTAATACCAAACCATAATAATTTTAAAAGTTAAATAAAGAGATTTCTAGCTGAATTGTAAAGCCACTTATTACTTTATAAAACAAGTGTTGGTCAGAAAATGCCAACAAGTTACTATTATTTTCAGGGCTTGTTTCCCAGAAGTCACTGCGCAAAACTAGCATATATTATTGCTAACTAGATTAGTGAATATAGACCACAATGCATTGCGTTTGAATGATTTTTTTTTTTCCACCCATAAAAAATGCTGTTCAATTCATTTTTATAAATCATTCAAGTTTTCATCATCAAAACACAATGGATTTGTAAAATGGTCTTTTACAAGTATTTGTATTTATTAGGCTTTTACTTCGGGAAGAAAAGTAGCTAGCATAAGTTTTACGCTAGCACAGTTTTACGCAATAAAAGAAAAAAAGTTAGATAGATTGACATTGACATCCACAGAGAAGTAGTTACCCTGTTGCTCCCGACGGTGGCAAACACAAGTGGGTCTCCTTCCTTGCTGTGCCAGTTGAACTGGACGCCAAACAGTGGTTGTCCGTGATCCTCCTGAACCTCAGTCAGAGGAAGATAGTTATATTATTGCTTTTTTTTGTTTTGGTTTTCAAAGCAGCGCATTCGCCAGCAGGGTGCGAACTCACCTTTAGACTGTTGACACATTTAAAGGAGTACCGGCACTTCTTTGATTTCCACTTGCCCTTGCCCCAGCTCTTCTTGCCAGGGGCATTGGTCGTATTAGTGGGCGTGTCCGGGCGCTCCGCGTTCGTTCCGCTCTCCACGCTAACAGCGTCGTCCTGGGAACGCAACATCAGCACTTTTGTTCTAGTAATAAAACTCCTAAACGTACAAACACAAGCTTAAATAATATATTTGATCACGTTTCGTTTTTCAAAATAAAAGAAACCCGTTTGAATGTTTTTCAAAATAAAAGTTCTTGATTTAAATTTTATGGATGGAAAAGTGGAATTTCAAAATTTGCTGTAATTTCCACACATTTACAAAGTATACTACATTGCTTAAAAGCTGGAAATACACGTAAACATACCGAATGATGCTCGTGAACGAAAAAAAAATCAACATAAAACGAACACTGTAAAAATCAGTCACAATGAAGCCTTTTAACTACATTGAGGCTACATATCTAATAAAAAATATATATGACAACAGCTCATAAGTGTGAGTCTTATTTTTAGACGAAAGCACTTACTTTTATTTGCAGAAATCGCTAATTTTTAATAAAAATGGCCGAAAAAAACGAAGATGCTCGTGGTGGATGTAAGCTAGGTTCAAAATTACACACAAAAAGCTTTTATTTCGCGTCCAAAATTTAAGTGTACGTATTCATTTAATTTAGTCTGTCGCTTTTGTGACAGCAAAGTCGTTTTTTTGTCATCGATGAAGTCACATCTGCAGTTGTTTAAACGTTAGCGGACAAAGGTGCTAACTTTAGCTGCTACCTTAGCAGGAAGCTAACCAGAACAGCGACATCAATCGTTTTAAGACCGCACAGTCCGGCTGCTTACATTCTCGTCTCCTGATAAGTCGGGGTTGCTGTTCTCGTCACAGCTCAGTTTTTGCTTTTTTGCCGGAGTTTCTTTCGCCGTTTGCGACGGGCACTCGGACATGCTCTTATTTTCCCTCATTTTTTGGCACAGGGTCCCGCCTCTTCCGGTGCGCTGCCGCAAAGGCTTCTGGGAATGGGGGTTTTGCGGGCTTTTGTCAAAAACGCGGGAAAAAAGAAAAGTGTACGATGATTTCTGCTTCATGAACAGGTAACGTATGTTTCACGCACATTTCTGTTCACTCTTTAGCGTTTACTTTTTCTGAAAGAGGCCATTTCCAAAGAAAATTAAGCTTAAAATAACATTTCTGAGTATAAATCATTTTGAATCAGGAGCAGACAAAAAAAAATTGCTGTTTGAAGAGATGTAGAAATTATGCTGGGCGGGCCACAAGCTCCCTGCCCTGCTCCATTCTTATGAATCTGCTTTAAAACTGTAAAGCTGGATAACTCCCAACATTTCTCGTCATTTTTACTGCACCACTAATGTTAGCTTGGGGTAACAACAGGCTATAAGCTAGCGGAGACAGTGTGACCAGAGAGCTCTCAGCAACAATGAGGGGAAGAGGGGCGGGGTTGCTCCTTGCCAAGAGTCCCACCAACAATTCAGAGAAAGAAAACGACTGTCTTAAAAAAAAAAAAACGACGCAGGTGTTTTTTAATGTAGACTAAAATGATCATAATCAAGATTAAAGAACTGGGAACGCTTTGAAAATTGACTAAAAGATTATCAGAGTTGGTCATTAAGAATAACAAAAAGGCAAACAACTTTTTAACACATTATATGAATTTATTTTTAAGAGTCACCTTATGTGAAAAAAAAAAATCTTTATTATAAAATGTTGCTTCTTAGAGGCCTTCAAGTGCCTAAAGCATCATTTCGTCATCATCCAAAGAGGCTTGGCTCATCACATCTGAGAGTCCTTCATCCTCCTCATCTTCCGGTGCAGCTGGCCTCTTCATACCTCTCTGCTTGGACAAGGCCGTCGCATACCGAATGCTGTACATGTTAAAGTCACACCTGGAAGGAGAACTGATATTTTAAAAAAAGGTACATTTGAGTTTTTAATGAGGCTCTGATGTTGTAGAGACTTACAGTTTGGAGAGATTGTCAAAGTGTCTCTGAATGCTCTTCTGAAGTGCCTGCAGTGTGGCCAGAATCGAGCCTGACCTACAAACCAACAGAAAACTGTTAAGTAACTCAAACCCAGGTCTTGTCAATTGTTTGCGCTATTCTGTAAAGTATTCTTTCTACATTGGTTAGGTAAACAACCGTTTACATTAGCAGTGTGAATCAGCCGACTCTGAGGTGTAAAACAGTTTTTCATATGGATTTTGCACAGATATGCTATACATTGCTAACAAAATGTTGCATAATAGCCCAAAGTTGCATTTCTGCGCAACAGAATTTGTTGCAATTAAGTTAATTGCGTTAAATGGTTGAAGACTTACGGTAGTCAAAAGAATGTCAACGCTGGAGCTAAAGTTCTGGTGTTTAAAGGCTACGGAGGATTTTCTTCAGAACCTTTGATGATCTTTGTTTCACTCGAGGTTCACACTGACGTCCAGATATGGAGCTGGTCTGCGGTTACAGACTATGATCTTGTTACTCAGAGTGGCAACGGCCAACTTGTGACCGTAGGGTTGATACGTCACTGCCAATGTATAGACCTTGTAATGTACTTCATCATGGCAGTACCACTCTACAGTCCTTGGCACACCTCTGATCAAGAGCTAACCAGCTAACCGCACTTTGGGATCAACTGTACGGTTGGTGTTATGCGAGTAGACCCAAGATTACAGACCTGTTTTTCAGTTTCTGTCCGTGCAGCATGAGCAGGTTTTGGGCCCAAGTCATGTAAAACTGTAAATGGCTGGACTTCTCCAAACACGTGACCAGAAATCCCAGCAGCTTTTCCACATAGATGTCCGGCAGGGATCCGCAAACCAACGGGACTGTGGGGACACAACAGCATATATGCTCCACGATGATCACCACAAAGGTTCCCTTAAAACCCAACGGCAGAATCACCCACTCTGTTGGTGTGGTACCGTCTCCAGCACCTCCTGCTTCAAGGCTTTTTCGTTCAGCCTGAACGCCAATACGATGGCTGACGTCCACTCCTGCAGGCGCAGCTGCTTGCGAATGCTGGCTGGCGTCACGTCTAGATCGAGGTCGTACGGGTCAAAAACCATCGATCCATCAAGGGAGTAGACCAGAAGGCCTTCGGTGGTCGTGGCTGCCCAACTGCGACCTGGAACGCATCATTGGTCAAGGAATTGTGGGACTAAAACGAAATTGGAAGCAAAAAAAAAAAGCTAGCCCTCGACACCTACCAGTGGGAGAGAATCTCAGTGAGCTGACTCTGATCTCCGGCTTGAAGTGACGAGAACTCATGTCCCCTTGAGCCACAGAAAAAGAGATCCTGTGAGAAGTGAGAACCCTCCATCTGTTCATCTCAATGTTGCACTGAATCTCACACCTTTCCTGACTCCTGGCAGGCTGATGTTGACTCCATCTCCATCCCCAGCCCCTTCATCCACCAGAGCCAAGCTGCCGAACTCCGTCATCTTTCGCCTATCTAGGAACTCCTACCAGCAGCCGGAATTCACACAATGAATAAGCTGGTCTTTTTTTCTATTTCAGGTCATTTCAAAGTTAGCCAATTGGAGGAAAATTGACTAGCTGAGAACTTAAAATTTGCTACATCTCAAGGAGTTTTCCTCACATGTATAACTGATGGGGACTTTGTGAAAATCTTCTGTGAGTCTTAAAGATCTGTATTACACTTTCAGACCTGTCTTTGGGGTTAGCTTCACTTAGTACTCTATGAAATCTTGTTTTAAAGCAAACATGACGATTGTAGATCCACAAACTTCAGACTAACGTTAACTGCCACTCTTGAAAAAGAAGCTTTTTTGGTGCTAAATGAATCAAAGACATCTAAACTTGGGAACATTTTAAAGAGGCATTAAACTAGTTACAGTTGTTTCTTATGGATTCAATAACAAATGTCTATAAAGTTGATCAGAAAGTATTCAAACTTGCTGCTTCTGCTGTAAAACACACAATCAAGATCCGACAACCGACTTGATCAAAAACGTAAGAAAACTTGGAGAAACGTCATTGCTTAGTTTTCTGCTTAATTTCCCTCAGTTTCAGAGACGGCTTCACACCCTCTCCTGAGCAGAACTAAAGTTTCCTGAAATCCTTGAACCAATCCGATTGATTTTTTTTTTTTAGTATCTGAGCATCAACGTTCTAGTTCGTACCTCCATGGCATCAAACGACAGGTTGCAGGAGATCTCGAACTTCTTCATGAGCATTTGCTCCCTGACGTTGTAAATACAGACGAACTTGGACTGTCCTCCAGCCAGAACCGACTCCCCGTCCGCAGAGTAGCACACCGACGTGAAGGACCTGCGGGACACAGGAATCGTCTGTAAAACCAAGCTCAGTGATTTTGAGCAGATAGGAGGTGTGGCCACTCACTTGCCCTTGGCAAGCTGCTTGGCCGTGACCTTATCAGTGTCTTTGCGCCCCACTTCCAGGTCGTGGCGTCCAGAGATGGAACCAGTCTGCGCTGCAGTGTTGGGGTTCCAGAACGTGATCTCACCATTCAGGGTGGCAACGGCCAACTCCTGACCATCAGGCCGATAAGTCACGGCCAGCCCTGAGCAACAGAACCCAGAAATATATAAAGTATTTGGCACCATCTAGTGGACACAAAGGATTAAAAAAAAAAAAAGTTACCATCAGAAGTGAGGGGCAGAGTCTCCTTCACCTGCCAGCTGTCCATCATGTCCCACAGCCGCACTGTGCGGTCCCATGAAGAGCTGGCCAGAATGGACTGAACTGGACTGAAGCACAGACCACTGACCGGGCCCTCGTGGCCCCCGAGGACCTGAAAGGGGTTGCCAGTGTCAACAAGCACGTTTCTTATGGTCCTTTTCAGACCATTAAATAAAATAACTTAATAATAACTGAGACAGATTCGTATTGTCTATTTTCTACAAAATAAAAGCATGGAGTGACTGTTACTAAAGCAAAAACAGAAAACAGAAATACACATTTTGCTTTATTTCTTTTTAATAAAATAAAACAAGACACTTCATTGCAGCCATGAATTGGATGTCAACCACAGCTGTTAAAAATGTGTCAACCATTAAAAATGATATATGGTTGGCTAAAGAGGATCACTGACTGATATTTGACTACTAAACTGCTTAAAATGCAGAAACATTTTGTAAGTACAAAAACTTTATTTAAAATGAGAAAATCTCAAAATCTAATCATTATGGTTCAGCTGTGACAGAATGATTCAGTTGCAGAAATAAAAGTTCATAGACTTAACGGTGGCTTGGTCAAAAAACAGAATGAATTCTGGGATAGAGAAAAAGTCTTTACTTTTTAACTGATAAATCTTTGGTGTTTCAATTTATGAGGAATGTTGTCTTTAAAATGAGCTCAGTGGTAGACTTTTTGAAGCTTTAATACTTTGGAAAATTCCTAAATGGGCTGCAAGAGTAATTTTAGTCGTTTTTGGTTCTAAATCAGTTTTGTTGATGAATGAGTTGTTGGTTCTGAAACCAAAGCCTCACCTCCAGCAGGCGGCCCGTCTGCATAGACCACAGGAAGATCTCGAAGGAATCTTGGGCTCCTGCGCTCACCAGCTCGCCGCTGACGTCTACAGCCAGGGAGGAAAACTGTGCTGGGCGAGGAGACGTGAAGGTCCTGAAGTTGCGGTACCTGCCAAAACAAAGGAGATTTGGTTTCTGTCTGAGTCCTCATACTGGCGGTATTAAAACCCTCGCCGTGAAGTCACCTGTGCAGGTCGAAGGCTCGGACCGTGCCGTCCAGCGAGGCGCTGAGGATGACGAAGCCACTGGTGGTGAAGGCCACGCTGGTGACGCTGCTAGTGTGTTCGGTGAAAGTGACGAAGCAGAGGCCGCTGCCGGTGTTCCACACCTTCACCTGAGCAGATAGAAGGTAAGCGGCACATTCGACTACCACAAACAGCTGCGGCAGGACCACTCACTTTGCCGTCGTCTCCACCTGTCGCAATGTACTGCCCGTCCGGTGAGTACCCCAGCGCCGCCATGTTGTTGAAGTGGCCCTGCTGCTTGAAGACGTACGACTCACTTTGCCACTCCCACACCAGCAGCTGGCCCATCCCTAAAAAACCCCAGCCATCAGTCAGACAACCCCTTACCCAGGACGCAACGGCAGAAAGCGCACGGACTCTTACGTGAGCACCCGAAGGCGATCCAGTCACCAGAGGCGTTGACGGCCACAGACGCGATCCTCTGCTGGGAAATACTGCAGAGGAGGAGGCGTTCAAACAACTGAAGGAGAAAAAAAAATGAGAAAAAAAGGAGCTAGCTCACCTGAGAGAGTGGATCAAGTTGAATTCTGGGAGTTCGTGCAGGTGGAAAACACCAGAAGCAAACCCGGTGACCAGGATGTGGGTCTGCTTGTGAAATGCAGCGGCGGTCAGGTTGTTGAAATCCCCTTCTTTGTTGAAAAAATGTCTTAAAAGAAAGGCAGTGAAAGGAGAAATTTAAGCCACAAGCGGCACTGTATGACCCTCAGGTGATTCCTGGCCCCGCCCACACAACCCCCACTGGCAGAGAGGCTGCTATACACGCCCCTCCTTCTCCTCTCGCCACTCTGGTCAGAGCTGCATGTGACAAATTCATCAAAAAACAAACAAGTAAAAATGGCAGCTTTCCTGTTGGTTTTATTTCCGTAGCAACCATATTATTTTTTTTAGCTTTCCTGGAGGTGATAAACAAGTCCATGTAATTTTAAAGAACCATCACAAGTACATTTTTGGATTTCCTAACCAAGTCCGCATTCCTAATATTTTTATACAGAATGCCATATTGTTTCGTTCAACTCGAGCCATCAAGTCATGGAATCACATTTTCACAATAACGCATTTTCACAATTACTAATAAGTAAAAAATGTGCGAGCAACAGAGAAACGCCACTTTTGCAAGCTGGCCCAACAAGTAGCTTCCTAATGATGCTCGAGGAGATGGGAGGCAACGAGACAAAATCCCTAGCAGTTTAAATTCGTAGCTAATACTAACATGTTTTTTTTTTTTTTTTAATCTTTTAAATCTTAGGTCAATGAAACTTCGGTTGTGGCTGTAGACTTGTGGCCTGCGCGTGAAACTTGGTGAAAATCACTCAAACATATTCTACAAAATTTTTACTAGGTGCATGGAAGATTCAGTGAGATTTTTTTAAATTTGGACCTAAGGTTATCCAAACCTTTCTGAAAAGATAATAACAGTTATTTTACTCTGAAAAACCTTCAAGGAACTAAGAAAGTAAAAGACCCTTACTTGCTAGCTTGTTTGTATCGAACGTTTTTTATTTTCTTGTCGTCCTTGGGCGCGTCCACCTTCCCTCTGATGACTTCTCCCTCTTCCCCCTCCACCCGCTCATCCTCCTCCTCTTCCTCCTCGTTCCTTGAGCTGGCGTCGGTGCTTCTTTTCTTCAGAACCAGGCCCTCGGGGTCGGTGTCGCTCTCCCAGACGCACAGCGTCCCGTCCTGGCTGACTGTGTAGAGCTGCAAACGCACAACCAGGGGTTTATAAAAACAATAAATCTGCAGTTTTCATCCACGAATCGTGATAACGACATACGTCCAAGCTATCCTTCTCGAAGAAGCAACCCACGACCACGTCTTTGTGTCCCCCCAGGGAGTAGTAGATCAGGTTGGCCCAGCGCTCGGCGCCAAAAACCCAAGTAGACATGTCTTTGCTTCCAACCACAAAACACCTGAAGGTGGAGAAAAAAAACAGCATTTATTTTGTTCTGCCGGTTCCTTACTGTCGGCTTCCTCTTAGCGCTCACTTGGAATCATCGGTCCAGTCGATGCAGGTGGTCTCATCATACGGACCATAGTAGCTTTTATCCAGAACAAAGGCGTTGAACTCCCGCCGCTTCCCTGGAGCGTGGTACATCAGTGCCACGTTTTCCTTCGTCACTACAAACTTCCTGGACAAAAAGAAACAAACAACTAAACGTCTAAGCATCTCCAAACAACCCAAACACAACGGACTGGTTGGGTCTAACCTGCCATCGGGCGAGAAACGGACGCTGCTGACGGGTTTGTGGAAGTGAAAGTGATGCAGGACGGCTCTGGTGACAAGGCTGACCAGCAGCGCCGCGCCGTCTGTTCAATACACAAAAAACGTTCAAGCGAAAACACTGCAAAGGTGTAGCGGAAAAAAAACCTGAAGACATTTACCTTCGTCCACTACGATCGCCAAGCTCCCATCAGGAGAAACACCAACACAGGTGATGTTCTTGGTTGTGGAGACAGGTAAGGTCTCTGACGTATTGCTGCAGGGAATTAAAAAAAAAAAAATCAACATCCGTGAATCCTGTCTGCGGACAGCCGAACCACATTCTCACTCGGGGGCTTCCCTTTACGCCGCGGGCTTACTTTTTCAGGTTGAAAATGGAGATCCGGTTCCCCACCGGACTGATCACAGCGTTACCGTCGGTGGAGAAATTCAGATTTCCCTGGCGATAGACGGCGCCCAGCAGATTGGAAAACTACAGAAGACATTAGAGAGGGTCTTTCAAAATAAGACGACTCAAGGAAATTGACTAAAAACCATAATATGGGCGTAAAATTAGCGAATTAAGCGCCCCGAATGAACTGCAGCTGCTAATGCTTTTAATACAATTCACTATAAGGTTTTATGTTTTTCTTAATTTAAAGCTAGGTGTTTATGAAGTAAACAAAAGTCCGAATTTTCAACAGAGTTTGGTTTGCTAGTCAAACGCGACAAATATGCTAGCCTTTCTTGGGTTGTATTGAACTTACCTTGTAGGCAAACTTCATTTTAGTCACTAAATATAAACCTTAAACGGCCTGAATGTTATTTATTTACAAAAACATCCTAGTAGAATGGAAAAAGCGAAGCCACACATGCTTCTCTGTCCTCCACACGCGTGTGCTTGTTGTTAAAGCCCCTCACATCCGGTTGAACATGAATCGGTGCGCCCTCTCGCGGCTGGATGACCGAACTTTTTTCAGAAAAAGAGATATGTATACTTATATATATATATATTTTAAAGTATTTTATTCTGATTTTAAAAAAGACTCAGGCACACATCTGCAACACCACAGGGGTATTTGCAAAAACTAAATAATTATTAAAAAATTAGTTCAGGAAATTACATCGGGTTAAAGCTTTTTTATGTTAGTTGTCTTTTTTTAACCAGTTAAATATTTAATTACATAATTTTTCTCTAATTCTTTTATATTCTATGTATCTTTCGTTAAATTTTTACTTATTATCTGTTTCCCTCGTTATTTTATATATATATTATAATTATTTTAGTTAAATGTTTTGCAAATATTTATTTAGAAAAGTGAGTACACTCTTAAGCGAAAACGTCCAAAGTGAGCACAGTTAGTCATTTTCTTCTGCAGTGCCATGTGACTCATTAGTGTTACAATGTCTCCGTTGTCAAAAGAAAGCAGGTGTGTTTAATTTGGTATTAAAGTTCTTACAATCTCTCAACATGGTCACAGGAAGTTCAGCATGGCACCTCATGGCAAACAATTCTGAGAAAATCGAAAAAATGTTGCTTACCATAAAGTTGGTCTAGAATATAAGAAGGTTGCCAACACCCTGAAACTGTGCTGCAGCACAGTGGCCAAGACCATCCAGCAGTTTAAAAAGACAGGTTTGACCCAGAACAAGCCTCACCATGGTCGACCAAAGAATTTGAGTGCACGTTCTCAGCGTCACGTCCAAAAGGTGAGCTTTGAACCACTGACATGTAAGTGTTTAGAGCATTGTTGCAGAGGTCAAAGGAATGGGGGGTGAACCAGTCTGTGTTCATACCATACGCTGCACACTACATCAAATTGGGTCTACATGCTGTCATCCCAGAAGAAAGCCTTTTCTGAAGATGAGACAAGAAGGACCAGAAACAGTTTACTGAAGACCAGCAGAAACGGAATGCTGGAACAATGTCCTGTGGTCTGATGAGACCAAGATAAACTTATTTGGTTCAAATGCGTGTGTGTCATCAACCAGGTGAGGGGTACAAAGACAAGTGTCTCTTGCCAACAGTCAAGCAAGGTGTTGGTAGAGTCATGGTCTGGGGCTGCATGAGTGCTGCTGGCATTGGGGAGCTACAGTTCATTGAGGGAAACATGCATGCTAACATGAACTGTGACAACTGTCAACTGTGAAGCAGAGCATGATTCCTTCCTCTAGAAACTGGGCCCCAGGGCAGAATTTCAACATGATAATGACCCCTAAACACACCGCCAAGATGACCAGTGCCTTGCTAAAGAGACTGAGGGTAAAGGTGATGGACTGGCCAAGCATGTCTCCAGATCTAAACCCAATTGAATATCTTTGAGGCATCCTAAAATAAAAGGTGGAAGAGAGGTATGTCTCAAATGTCAACCAGCTCTGTGAAGTTGTCATGGAGGAATGGAAGAGGATTCCAGTGGCAACCTGTGAAGCTCTGGTGAAGTCCATAAGGCAGTGCTGGAAAATAATGGTGGACACACAAAATATTGACACTCACCCTTTTCACTTAGGAGTGTAGTCATTTTTGTTTCCAGGTGTATGTGTGTGTGCGCGCGCGTGTACACACAAATACATGTATGTATGTTTTGTAGTTACATTTTATTCATTTTTTAAAAAAAATATTTTTGTTTGTGTGTCTTTTGAAAATTTCCTTATCAAAAACAAAATCCTTAGAGTATGGTCATTTAATTTAACTCACAAATATCTAAACCAGTAAATGATTTTCTTCATGTCATGGAACTTAAAAAAAACTTGACCTAGTAGCAAAGTTCACACGCAGCACGTGTGGAAAATGGCCTTCTGCCAAAAGTAAACCGAAGACGATCCACCTCAAAGCCTCAGACAGCAGTAAGATTCATGTTGCACTTTTTAATGTGATGGCTGTCTGCTGTCAGAGTCGTGGCGCGACATGGTGGTTGGTGTAGTCGTCCAGGTTCCAAACACCTCAACAGACCTTTGACACTAAAGTCTTTTTCACCTCAAGGTTTTGTGCCAGAGATCAAAACAGGGCACCACGTGCAACCGGACGTATTTCTGGGCGCCAGAGGAGCACTCCAGACAGCCGTAGACCGTCTCCCTCTTCTGGTTGCCCATGCCGCACAGCGCACAGGGCCCTTTGGGGATGTTGTGTTTAAGAAGGTTTACTCGTGTGTGGGAGCTTTCCCTCAGGTAGGCCGTGGACACATCCGTCATGCTAGCGGCTTTTTCATAGTAGTCAGTCACCATGTCGTCCATGTATGTGTCAGAGTGCGTGAGCTCCTCAAACGTGCGGTCGTCTAAACAGAGAAATTCAAGGTTGGTTGACGAAAAAATGTCAAAATAAAGCGAGAAAAGGGTACGATTGGTTGTTGGACTCATTTTTACCTGCCCTGAACGGGTTTCCATAAATGATTCCAGACAGGAACCGGCGCAGACGGCCCATAGAGAAGCGGCCAATGAAGCCACCCAGCTGCTCACGGATCTGCTCACGCTCAAACCCCCCCTGGGACTCCGGAGCTACACAAATATCTGACAGAGACAACAAATAACACGTCTAAGAACAGTTTGAGAAACACATGAGGCACATTTTCATGAAAATATAAAACTTTGAATAATTAGTTTTAATTGTTGCTATATCTTTGCTGGCTCCAAGTTTAGCTAGAGCTAAAAGCTAAACTTTATTGATAAAATGTTGTTAGTTTAAGGATTAATTTTAAAATGGATATATTAATAATAACACTTTTTTATTAGGTATTTTTCGGTTAATATTTTATTTCAAATGGCACCTGTTTCCTCTCAAAAACTAGTTTTGAAACAGATTTGTACAACAGCTTTTAACATAGCCAGTTAGCAGCATCGCTATCAAATGTCATTGTGCATCTGGGGGTTATATTCATCATTTCTGTTTTAAACTTGGGATATTTAGAAGATAAGTTTGATTGGATTTTGACATTTCAACAAGCCAAAAAGCTCATTTTACCGTACTCAAGCTACACTTGAAATCCTTTAAACTTGAACAAAAATTTAACTTTTTAAGATCTTTCTTTGGTCTTTGTTCTGTAGTTATTTAGCTAAAATAACTAAACTTATGGGTTCTAGGTCGAATAATTTTTATGTTTGAATTATTTTCTTCTGTCTACAGTCCAGTAACCCAATGGTCATCTTGGGGCAACCGTCACAAGGCTTAATTGATAGTAGTGTAAAAATTGCGAACAGATTAGGGATCTAGTTTGCCTTCAAGCCCAGCACGGGTCAGATTTTGTGAATTCTGATTGGTTGTTAAAAGAAAAACATGAAAAGGATGACATATGACTTGATGGTTTCTGTATAGTAAGGACTTGAAGATGAGTTTAAGGACTAGCAGGAAACTCAGTAAGTACCTTTAAACTTTGTATCAGTGTACTCAGTATTTAGCAATGGGAATACAGTTCTTTTGTAATAAACTGAGCCAAGCTATACTCAAAAAAGTGATGGATGAGTGTTGTTCTTACCAAGACGTCCATCCAGACGAAAGAACAGCTCACAGATGCTGAAGGCTATGGTGGTATGAGCTGGAATGATGATAGCTTTGTCTCGACCTTTAGGGATTCTGCCGTCATCAATCTGAAACTAAAGGACAAAAAGACAGTTGGGATTTATATACATCTTTCCATGAAATGTCTTCAAAAATTTTAAACTTTATTTAGTCTTTGGTTTTTTATGGAAAACGATAAATAAAAATGTGCGTAACTACACATGAACATGATAGTTTTGAAGCTCCAAACGTTCATTAATGTGCGTTTACATAGAGTTTTCATCACAAGTGGTCGCTTGAAAGTATGTTGCTGAGGGGGGTGTGAACGTAGCCTAAAGTGTTGCATATCGGCGGAAAGCTGCTTTTCTTAGCTTCAGAATCCGCTGGAATTACGTTAATTGTTTGAATGGTTACAGTAGCACAAGAAGAATGTCAAGACTGGAGCTAAAGCTCCGCGTTAAAGGCTTTAAAGAATCAGAGAAAAATGAACTCAAACCTTGTTTTGTAGTGTTAGTTTATGCTTGAGAAAAATGCACAGACGGAGAAAATCTTTTTTCTTACCCTCATGGTTGTCCCTCTCATGCCAGCATGGACAGTCAGAGAACACTGACGTGTGGTACGAATGCTCTCCACAACAACACAAAGAACACTACGTCCACTTTCTCTGGACTGACGAACCAGGCAGTGATCCAAGTTTACTTTTCTGAAAAAAATATTAAAAATTTAAGGTCTGTTATTGGCTGTTTTGATGCATTGTCCTCTTGCATCTAGCTCCTGTATGCGTGTAAGGGTAGACAGACACGATCATTTATTCATCCTTATGAGGAAACCCTCTTCTCACATTTCCTCCGTCACCCAGATCAAGCATCAACATCAGAATATGAGCCTAAATAAATAAATTACTTTTCTTAGAAAAATAACTTACTTGAAATTACTTGGAAACAAGTGTTGCATGGATCATCTACTTAATTAAAAGCGGTAGTACAACAGAACATAAATAAAAATAAAAGATACATAAAAAGCATTATTGACAACAACTTGTTTAAGGGCGTGTAGTGTTAGAATACCTGGAGTTAAGTTCACGCAGTAAAGTCGGCACCTCTAACTCATGTTTGGTCACAATGCCAAATGAGGCTCTGACCGCCACAGAGTCTGAGCCGCTGATGTTAAACCCGACATCATTGATAAGGTGGTTCCCCAATCGGCCGTTGAGCGCCACGTCCGATTTGTCCTCATAGTTGAGAAGCTGATAAGAAGAAACCCCTAAAGAAACAAAAAAATGGTGATGTTTTTTTTTTTTTACATTGATTTTTATCAACATGACCAATTAAATTAAAGTGCTGAATGATGAACATTTCCATTGTTTTTCCTAATTTTCTAAGGAAGTTAACATCTCAACAGGAGCGTCTTCTGATGAGAAGAGTTGAAGAAAATCGTCATGCAACTTCATCACTGCAGTTAGCGAAAGCAGTAGAATACCAAACTGGAGTGACTGTTTTCCATGACACCACACGGCGCACACTGCAGAGGTATGGTATGCATGGGTATTGTAAAAAGAAGAAGACTACTGGGACTCTGTACTCTGGAGTGACAAAGGTCACTGTTTTTGGAACTAATGGTTTTAAAACTGTATGATGTCGCAAAGGTGAGGATTTCAAAGAAAAATGCATGGTGTCTACAGTGAAACATGGTGGTGGCAGTGTCCTTATGTGGGGCTGCATGAGTGCTGCTGGTGTTGGGGGAGCTGAATTTCATTGATGGTATCATTAACTCAACAATGTACTGCTCTATACTTAAGGAGAAGTTGGTGCTAGAAGTGTTAGCCGTGTTAGCATTTTCACAATACCTGTAACTCCCAAACTTGTTTGCAACATGTAGAAAACAGACTGATACTGCTGACACAAATGTTACTGTGACTACGCTAACTCTCAGCGTTGGTAGTAACACATCAAATAAACACAGTTTGACACCGCTACACGTTAGCCACATTAGCATTATTACAATAAGACACAACCAAACTATTTGACAGAACCCCATGTACTTCTCAAAACCGCATTAACACCATTAAGCCCAACCAGAATTAATCCATACATAAGGTGCTCTAAATTCTAAGGCGTTCTGTCATTAATAGGAAAAAAAAGGCTTTTGGCGGTACCTTATAGTGTGGAAAATATGACACATCCATAAAGTTAGCTTCTTCTTAACATGGTGTCTTCTGTATTTGAGTACAACCACCCGTCAATGCATAGAGTTTCTTTCTAGATCGAATTTTCATTAATTATTTTGGGATTTCATTTTTAGGAAACAAATGACATTAGCGTGGTCCCTCGCTTATTGCGGGAGTCTCGTTCTCAAAATAATGTATGCATAGGTGGATTCGGAAAGCTGAATGTGTTCAGTACTGGAGACAGAGGACATTGATTGACAAGCCAATCAGGACGCAGAACACAATGTACTGTAAAACATTAAAGCAAAATCGCACAAAAATATTAGTCAAACAGCGAAATCGCTAAAGGTTCACCACTATTTAACGAGGGAGTGCTTTATATTGACAGAAATGCAGTACTACTATAACTCATAACAGACAGTAGGCGTTATGAGAAGTTTGGGAAATGTCATTTCGATGCTCTTTATCAAAACAAAAGGAACAAGCTAAAGTAAAAGTTGAGTATTATGAGAACATGGCATAATCCGATAACAGCCCAATAACAGAATATTAACAAAACCTTTTTTTTCTCAAATAGAAGCAAGAGTTATACCGGCAGTAATCTCCTTTTCCCCAACGAGGATATCTTTAAGTGAGAAAGGTGTTGAGGCGAATTTGTTCTTCTTCCAGAAGTGCTTTTTCCTCTTCCTGGTGACCAGGCTGAGGGGCTGGTAGCGGTCGGCCTCGCTCAGGCTGGGAACCGGGATCAACCTCCCTGTGTCTCCAACCTGTTTCACAAAATTTTTTGTGGCAGCGGCGAACATGTTAATCTTCACTCCTGCACCTGCCGGCCTGCTCCCGTTTGTTGGTCTTCTCAATGGGGTGGCCAGTTCTGGAGCATTCTCGTGAGGTGATAAATAATGCACATTATGTGTAAGGCAATACGGGGGGAAGGCACACTCCACACAGGAGGCTCGCCGCTTCCTGTCCGCGGACAAAAAAGCTCAAACTTACATGTGGGTTCATCTATTTGTCGGGTCATTAAGGCCACGATGGGAATCTTCAATGATCCCATTCACAAAAATAGTAAAAAGCTGATCTGTGTCTCTGTCCTGGACAGAACATGTTCAAATCTGACCCTGATCCACAAAACATATGTTTTGACACAAACCTCCCTGAAGAAGAGCAGTCTGGATTTCTGTTTGGGGGAAGCCTCTATGGTTTACTTTGGATCTAATCCACCTTTCTGACTCATGGCTTAAACACATCTTGCATGAGTCTTGTGGTTACACTGCCACCTAGTTCTTACAACTAGAAATAGACCATTTTTGAAGGTCTGTTTCACTTTGAGCTTCTAAAAATGGCTCCCCTTTAATCTCTGGAGGTTTGTTTTAATAACTATAAACTGCCTGACATGTATGATTTAAATATTTTTATTAGGAGGTCAAACTTTAGCTTTCAAAAACCGGCAGTTCACATTAAAATTTTCCCTTAAACTGTAAGTGAAAACAAATTGTAATATAATATAGCTGGGATGACTTCACACTACTTATAATGCCTATAGGGGCCGAGAGGCAGGTGATTGATTAAAATTAGTGTCTTTGGACACAAATGTGTCATTGCTACTGAAAAAAACAGTTTTTTCTCAATGTACAGTGTTTTCTCTCTGTATTGTGGTTCATCTTTTGCGATCTCTCTATTTTGTGGATTTTTTTTCTGTGCACTATGATCTGCATCCTGATTGGCTGTAAACTTTATCAAGTGATCTCCTCTGTTCCGTGTCTCCTGTGCAGAGTTCAGCTTGCTGCATGCACATAAAACTTTGATCGTGGTCAGATCTTTGTTTTACAAGGGAGTATTACAGCCACCATAAAATATCAGAAATAAACAAATATATGAGCCTAAAGACATGAAATCATTAGAAAAGTCAAAATGTGTAAATAAATTATTGAAATGATAAGAAAAAAGAAAAATTAAAATAAAGTTAAACAATTATAATAGAAACACCATACAATTTCACAAAAAGTTAAACAATTTATGAGAGTAAAATAGACAATTTTAAAGTAAAAGTTATATTTTTACAAAAAAATATATTTTTTCCAAATGGGAATAAATTCGTAAAACTATAAGAAAGAAGTCAAACTTTTATGTGAATAAACTTTTTTAAAGAAAAAAGTAATGCTTTATTGAAAATGATTTTTTACGTTTCGACAATTGAACATTACCTTTTTAATTGATGTTGAATCTGTGTTATTTCTGTTGTAAATTCAATTTCATGAAATTACAACTTTATGTTTGAAAAAGAACTACTTTTTTCTTGTAAAATTACAACATTTTATTCACGTTAATTTTTAGCTTTTTTCTCATAATTTTACAACATTTTTTTCCTCACGTTTTGTTATTTATTTTTCGTTTATGGCCCTCAGCCTTATGGTTGCACCTGCTGCAGGTTTTCTTGGAACCTAACTCCCGCAATAAACTAGGAAACACTTTATTTACCATCTAAAGAGCTAACGCCCGCCCCCTTTCAAAAAGTTAAAGTAAATATTGTTATTTAGGAGTAAATCAATTAAGCCTCTTTTTATTTATTAGGAAACCCTTCACAATCTGTGGTTAAAACTATGTTCTCCAGCTTCTAGTTCACTGCAGTCCTTAAAAGCTGTAAAACCAAAGTCTTGTTCGGCACAGGAACTATCTTGCCATCTGCTCCATCCCCGGATGGCTCTCCGTCTCCTTAATGACAAGACCGTCTGTTCTCGAAGCACCTGAAACACTTCCTGCCGTGTTCGGCGACGGAAATCCAGCTCATCCACAGAGACAAATGTTTGCTCCGTAAAGGAATTGATTTAAAAAAAAAAAAAAACCCAACCGAGGCTAAAATTTCCCAGCCTTCTCTGAAACGTGACAATGAAAAATGAGTGAGTGCTCTTTGTTTATTTGTTGATTTCTGTGAGGGCAGCACCTTTGGGATTTTGGGATCTGTTTGAAATACGGAACCGGCAGAAGTCTGGCCTGGAAAACACATCAAACGAGTACACACCTAATATGGGTCAGCAAGTTGAATTCTTTCAACTTGTGACCATAAACTAAACCAATAAAGTTCGAAGTCACATAAATGAGAGTTTCTACATCCAATGTGCCTGAAATAGTTGGTAATAGTCCCCAAAAAAAAAGATAGTTTTGTCCATTTTTAATAATTTATTTTGTATGTTTTTGTCAGAACTTGGTGGCTACGAACAGCTAACAGCACAGATGTTGAGTTTTGATCTCTTTACATTTGTTGTTATTGTTTCTTGCTTGAACTAAAACAAAGCACTAAAGTGCCTTAAGCATGTTTTTAATATGTAAAAAGAAGCAGAATCTCTGAAGCAACCATCCCTCCTTCCCTCTTTTCATCAGTCTATTTCACTCAGCCTCTAATTAGCCTCATCTTCTGAGCCAAAGGAGCCAGAGGAGGAGGCTGGCTTTGACATGAAGCAAAAAAGAAGCCGCGGAGAAGGAGGGAGTCAGGGAGGAGGGAGAGGTTTGGTGGAGGGGTCAAAGCGGGACCTGGTTTCACTTCATCGTCTTCCTCTCTGGGATAACTCGGATTTCCCTCAGCCTGGATGTTGTAGCTCAAAGTCGGTGGATCTGTGATTTCCTCGGCTGCCGCCGCATATGAGGATGCTGCACGTCTGGGATGCAGACATTGGCCCCTCATTTCGCTCCAGAATGGCTTTATGTCTGGCCCTCACCTTGGCTCAGGTGATTGCTGTGACTTGCCAAGAAGATACCAAAAACGGTGAGTGACCTAGCCATCCAGTCCAGGATTGGCTGGCTGGGATCAGTTCTGAAAATTTTGGTTTTTTTTACCAATAAAAGTCATTTTTATTACTAATACTTATGCCTATTCTAGTATAAATTTAAAAGGCTTTCCTTCCTCCAACAGAACCACATTCTCCAGCCTTGTGGCTAAGCCCAGAAAGATAAAAATCATTCCAACAGAGGTTTATTATACCGTCATTAGAGGCTACTTTCCTGTTTCTGCAGTAGCTAAAGAGTGAAGGTTAATTTCATGTCGCATATTTATGCTAAAAATAAGACAAACTGTATGATTCAAAAGGGTTGGTCCAAAAAAAAAACAGTTGTTTTTTTTTTAAGCATCCTGGAGTACGGAAGTCAAAAATACTTTTTCCAGTGCGAGCTTCAGCTCAGTGTGACGAATATGCGAGGTCGGCTTGGTCTATTTCAGGTCCGTGTCAGGGCTGAATGAAGGGGTTCTGCATGCCATGGCTATAATGATGTGGCATTGTGGATAGGATGGACAAAAGCAGGCCACTAATTTTGGTCATACTTTGGGCCAGAGGCAGACAAGACACACCCAGAGGGAGAAGATGCTGGATGTGAAAGGTTTTTATTCAACTCTAGCTATCAAATGCAGCAGCATCTGTTTCACAATTAGATGTTTTAATGAAAAGTCTATTAGCTGTTGGTAGTTGGCCAAAAATACTCAGATTTTCAAGCTTTTCTAGTGACAACAATGGGAAGAAAAGCCAATTTAAACAATAAGAAACACTATTAAATACATTAAAAGAAGAAACAACTTCAAATTGTGTTACTTTTACCAGTACAATAGGGAAAAAAAGGAAATATCAAGACATATAGTCCACGAGTTAAAGCCTAGTGTCTCCCAAAGAGGAAAATTTGACAGGAAGGGTCATGCTCATGTGGTAACTTGTTGTGTTAGCTTAAAAACTTGCAAAATCTGCTCAACTGCTACCTATACTGATTAACTTATAAGTCATAATACATCTGCAATCTTTATCAATTGTATTTTTTTTAATTTATCTGATTGAATTAATTTAGAAAAGAAAAAATGAATGGGTAAAAAATATATGAAGCTAACAAGATAATCTCAAGCCTTTGATGAGCTAATGAGCATCATGTTTATATGGTTAGCTTAGTTTGTAATCTTGAAAACTAAAGGCATTTCCTAGTCTGCTAGCTAAACTGATAAAAGTAGAAGTGATGAAACATTTTTAACTCACTTAGTAATTGTATTATTTCTTTGTTTAAATTGTTTTTCTGATTAAATTGATTTAGGAATAAAAAAAATATATAGTTGAAAAATATAACATGCTAACAAACTAATTCTAAGCCTTTAATGGGATGATAAGCATCATGCTAATGGGGTTAGCTTAGTTTATTACCCTAAAAACTAGAAGAAATCTGCTAATCTGCTTGTAAAACTGATGAAAATGAAAATTGATGAGACATTTGTTATTTATTAACTTATTGCAATTCTTTTTTTGCTATCAAGTGTTTTCTGTTTTCATGGATTGAGGAAATAAAAAAAGAAATTTTGTAACAAGTATATAAAGCTAACAAGCTAGACTCAAGCTTTTAATGTGGTTAGCTTGGTTTGTCATCTTAAAAACTAAGAAAATATACTAGTCTGTTAGCTAAAAATTTCATGTCCTGATTGTAATTGTTTTTCTAAATTGTTTTCTGATTTGACACATTTTTAAATATAAAAAGAGGAATGGTTTTAAAAAATCCATAAAGCTATCAAGCTACTTCCGAGCTTATGCTGAGCAAACGATTAAGTAATTTTTGCATGATTTAGATCAATAAATGCAGCACTACTGTTTTGTTTTTATTATTTCTATTTTATTTTTTCATTCATTCATTCATCTTCCAATCCGTTTTATCCCTTTCGGGGTCACGGGGTTGCCGGAGCCTAACCCGGCTACTCATGGGCGAAGGCAGGGTACACCCCTGGACTGGTCGCCAGTCTGTCGCAGGGGCAGATTTGAGTATTCACTCGGACCATTTAAAGTACAGAAATACAATGCTTGTTTCTTATGGTGTATATCAGCAACTTTGTTTTCTTGGAGTAACACTGCAGACATCCAAGTCTTTACAGTTCTGCTGTTCTTACTGTTGATGTATTTTTTGCACACAAATTAAACTTCTGAGTTTACATTTTTTTAAATGTGAACATTTCAGACAATAAAAATGAAGGGAAAGATTTTCTCTCTGGCCTGTTTTTACTTTAGAACCGAATATTGTATAAAATTTAACTCGTAAAACATTGTGATTAATCGTGATTAATCACAATCCAAAAGTGCAATTAATCTGTTCATTTTTTTAATCGATTGACAGCATTAATGAAAATACAACTTTATTTTTGAAAAAGCACGAATTCCTTCTTATAAAATTACATTTTTTGAAATCAGATATGTATGACCTACTTCTCATAAAACGTTTAAATTTTTCTCATTATTTTATGTCTTTATTCTTTTACTTACTTATTTTTTGTTTTATGGTGGCCCTAATACCCTGTTGTACTTTTTTTCCTTCAGACAACCGATTTTTTATTATTAAAGCTAAAAGTGTTCTTATCAACACTTCAAATGTAGTTCATGTTCTTTTGTGACACATTGCCAGGCAGGTTTGAACACGTAGATGAAAGCATCATTTAAAACACAGTTTTTTTTTTAATGTACTGGTGCCTGCATTTATCAAATCTGATTATGTTCTGAGTCGTGTAGTTATAATGGAGATAATACAGCGCTGTAAACTTTAATTGTAGCTTAAATGACCTGCTCCACAGGCTGGCACTTTGACTTTAAAAAGCAGGTTCCATGTCAGAAGGCACCACCCCCCCCCCCCTCGGGGTGTGGCACCGTAGCGGTCTGCCAAAATAAAGTCAAACCACAATTTCTTCCCAAGCCCAACATATAATCCAGCTGCTGTGGCTTCCCCTGAAATAACTGCTGCTTTTGACTGGGGGGTGAGGCCTCACCCCATAATCAGTGCTTACCAGAGTCACTGAAGTGGGTGAACGGGGTTCACAGCACATGCAGGTGGTCACGTTTGCTTGATCGTAGCCTACTTTTCCTGTCAAGCAATGACAGGCAAGCTTTTATTTTGTTGAATTGATTTGCAAACCAGAAAACAGACACTTTTATGGATAAACTGACAGCCAGGAGCTCTCGAGGGTAACCACAGTCTGGTCTCTGACGGGCACTTAAGTAAAGGTGTCTCCGACACAAGATGATTATTTGATTTATGGATTTAGAGTCCAGTTAAGTACAGTTATCTACTAAGATGTAATCAGGTAGATGATTTAAAAGCATAACTTCTTGCTTTGTAACCATTGACTGTATCAAAGAACTGAACTGAGTAACCCCTCCCCCCTGGTGTTCCAAACAGGAAGTACCCGCTGGCTCCAAGAAGCCAAAATTTCATAAACTTCTATTGGGAAATAAACAGCTATTACTCCATCATTCTATTTGTCAGAATAATCATTTAAAATCATTCAAGTTAGAAACTGACCAATCAGATGCCTCAATAAAAATAGGCGGTTGTACGTCAAAATTTGAAACATTTGATTGACAGATTTCAATTGTCTCGCTCTCAAGTGATTGGAGTGTGGTCTTCCAATAACCACACTCATGACTGGTTAAGTGGTTGCCATAGAAACGATGACCCATTTGGACTAAAAACTGGCTCCATGGTAGCGTCCAACTTGTGATAAAATGGCCACTAAATTGATTTGATTTTGTTGGCACCGCAAGTGAACTATTTTCTATGATCACAGCCGTTCCAGCTCTCATTTAGTCGAGGATGTACCTTGACAACTTTTAAGGAACAGCGGTGAAAGAAGTCCAAGTTTTTCTAGAAAAAGGTTGCAAAATTGTAAGAAAAAGTTTTTTGTAAACAAAGTCAGAAAATATGACAAAAAATCTAAGTTTTTTGAGAATAAAGTCATACAATTTGTGAAAAAAGTCAAAGCTTGTTTGAAAGTAAAAAGTTGTTAAATTATAAGAATCAGTCAAAGATTTTTCAAAATAAAGTTATAAATTATGAAAAAAAAGTCAGTTTTTCACAAAGGCACAAGATAATAAAAATCAAAGTTCTTTAAGAAAAAAGTCGTAAAATGACCCAAATAAGGTGAATGTTTTTTGAGAAAAAGTTTTTCGTAAAGAAAGTCGTAAAAATATGGGGACAAAAATCAAAGTTTTTTGAGAATAGAAATGTAGAATGAAAAAAAAAAAAAACATCATTTTTTTGTAAATAAAGTTGTAAAATTATGAGATAAAAGTCCAAATTATTCAGATTAAAGTTCTAAAATTATCAGAGAAAGTTTTTCAAAAATAGTCGTAAAAAACTGCAGTAGGCTCCTCCCACATCTCCAAAACAAACTAGACCCATTTCCTTTTTCAGGGTTCAGCAGCTTTTGATGGTTAAGATAACCGATGTTTTTTGGATGGAGTTACTGCTAAAGAGACAAAATAATCGTAACAAAGACTTAGTTTGCATTGACGAAAAGTCCTGAAGAGATGGATAATCTAAATTTCTGAATATCTTTCACAAATGTGCCAGTGGACTGACTCAGAAGTCTCTGAAAATCTAGTGTGTATCAAAACACACTAGATTGGCAAATATAGACCACAATGCATTGCGTTTGAGCAATTTTTCATTTTAAAAAATGTATCTAAATTACTTTTTATGAAGTCATTCACGTTTTTATCACCAGAACACTGTTTTCATAAATAGTCTTGATGAAATTTTAGTACTTTTTAGGTTTTTACGTAAAAAAATGGGAGATGTAATATTTGACATTTTTAAAAAAAGTAGTGAGAATGTGTCAAAATTTGCTGAATACTTCTGGGTTAGAGTTCTATTTAGGGTGTTTGTCATCTATCTTTAGAACATCTGAATCTACAATTCCAAAATCCAGAAAACTGGAAATGTCCCAAAAGTCTCTGCAAAAAAGCAGTTTGCACTGATGCTCACTGGATTGGGAAATGTAAACCACAATACATTGCGTTTGAATAATGTATAATTTCTACAAAAGATGGATGGAAATGTTTTTTATAAATCACCAGTCTTCATCATCAGATAAAAAAGTTCAGATTATTTCGTAAAATGTTCGTGTTTAGTTGTTTTTTTAATGGGTGGTGTCACAATTGCCTTTTTTTAAAAAGTAGCCAGTATGTATCCGAATTGGCACATGATAGTTATTTAAGGTGTTATAAAGTACTGAAAAATTTTGGAAAAAGCATATGTCTCTGAAAGTAAAGGTACATGTTCATTAATTATTCTTAGCAATTGGTACTTACTTTAGCTTTTGTTTTGAAAAATTTCAACCTGCTTTCTTCTCAAATGACATCACAAATGGGTTTGTGTATATTGTTGGTTTTATTGGTAAATAGAAAAATTTGTTAATAATCGGAGTAGAAAGTTTATTTTTCTGACTGACAAATCCTCCTTATCAACATAATCTTTAATTTTTTTACCCAATTTTGTCTATCTCAAAATATAATAACTATGTAGCTCATTTTATATTTTTTTATCATTAAATTATTTATTATACTCGTTGAGTTTCATTTGTTAGGATTTCTTCCAGTTCCTACTTAATTCTAGCATAATTGCATAATTGCTTAATTTTGCATAAATGCAAATTGTTAAAATTACATGGGTGGACTTCAATTTATTTATTGGACATAAAATCTAAATCCAGGAAATTGTAACAAGCAGGTTTGCTGACAATATTTTTTTTTTTTTTGACAAAAAGAGAATTTTGTGGACTCTGCATTTTTAAGCTTTTTTTTAAGCAGGAAGTTTAAAACTTAGATGGAAACAATGGCTGTTTTTGTGGCCCCTGTTGAGATGTGGCTCAGCTTTGAGTGAGTAAAGCAGTGAAGTGGACTCTGGAGAACCATAAACCTTCAGGGTTTATTTTTAGCTCCGACATGGGTCAAATGGGAAACCTGCTTTCCTGTATTTATTTAGGTATTCTATAGAGACAAATGTAAAGAACGTTACGGACACTCCTAGCTAACCTGAATGAATAAATATGGTTACGAAGAAAGAGTCACTTCCGAATAAAATAAGAATGATTAAAGAATTTTATACTTACTAAGACAATTAAAAGATCAACTTTAAAGAGCATTTATGGCCTTTTTACTTGTTATGCTTTTCTTTTAAATCTTGTGATAAATCGTTTATCTGGTTATTTTTCTGTGTTTACCTGCAAGTCACAGAAATGACGCACAATTGTTAAAGCTGCAAAAAAAAAAAAAAAGAAGAAGAGCGGAATCCACCTTCATGGAATCTCCCTTAATTCACTTAGCTAAAAAAAAAGTCATGACATCATCCTGTAGGATCCTGTTGTGAATACAATTGCTATAAAGGAATTGTTACATTTTTTTAAATTTTTGTTTTATAAGTTGTGTATATCTTTGTTGTTTTCCAAAATTTAAACATGCCTGTGGTGTATATGTGTGGTTAGCTGAAAACAAGATGAGTTGTGTCTCTTATTTTGAAACCTGTTACAGGAAATTCAGAACGAGACATTGGCTGCATTTTAATGTGAAAGGTTATATTAACTTTTGTTTACCAAAACTCTACTTGATGTAAAAGTCAGGACTACATGACTAAGGATGTTTTTTTTTATAAAAATGTGTTTTTTTTAATCTGATGCTTTAAAGCAGTAATGACCAGCAACAACAACTTAAATATGTGTTCATGTTCATCTAAAGTCGTACCAGTGTACGACCATCAGTGTACGGCGGGGACAATCAAAAAGCCTACAGAACCTGTACGGGCGTTAGATTTTAAATCTACCAAAAAAAGTGGATCCTGCGAGTAATTCAACTGTACAACAGAACAAACAGATGATTTTGAAGCCCTCTTTGTAAGTTTACTTAGCTCAAACCCGCAAACAAAGCTGTTTTCTCAATTTTGTTGTTGGACTCACAAAAATCCAACCAAGAACAGTTCGATTTAGGTTTTACGGTTGTAACTTTCAACACTCTGTTAATTAACTTAATATATTTCTGTTTTACTGTCAGACGTCTGCACAGACAATGGAAACGTCTACGCCGACCTCGACATGTGGAGTCCGGAGCCGTGTAAGCGGTGTTACTGCAATAAGGGGACGACGGTCTGTGAGGACGTGGTGTGTGAGGACCTCAGGGACTGTGAGAACACGGTGGTACCAGACGGCAAGTGCTGCCCTGTGTGCACGACTGCTGCCCCCACGCCTCCTCCCAGCATAGAGCTAACGGGAGGTAATCTGCTACATCACCAGGGTATTTTGATGGACTTAGTAGTATTGAGCTCCTCAAAACTCAAAATGGTTTTAAAAAGTTAAGTATATACAAATCTTCATTTTTAACCAAAAAAATGCAAAAGTAAGACCCAAAGCTACAAGGAAACCTTAACTGGTCTGGAGACTGAGCTGATTCCACACTGGATCAGGTGGTTCCCAGTGTGCCATGTTCTGGGTTAAATATCCTTATGGGACACACACACACACACACACACACACACACAAGAACCGATAATACAAAAGAAAAAAACAATATTCTAGAGCACTGAAATAATAAAATAATATTTAAAAATAATTGTAAACTTTTGGGACAAACAAAAAGTTGACAAAAGACAATGCCCTCACGAGGTCAGGTAAACAAGTTGGAATGTGTGAGCTTCATTTAAACCTTTGTGTTGGAAGTCGCTAAACTAGTTATTACTCGAGTGGGTTAGGAGTTTATGCCCAGGATTAAGTCAACATTAACAATTCAGAAAGCCTAAGGTCTCAAATTAAATAGGTGTTTTTTTTTCAAAATTAAAGTGTTTTTAGTCATAATTTCCATCTTCTATTTAAAAAACCTGACTTTTGAAAATCAGCTGAACTTGGAGGCAAATATTCTAGAGGGAAACACTGAAGCCCCCTTTTCTTATACATTTGTTTTGATTTCCCATCATGTGCTATTTCTCTCTTGCATTTCATGTTACAGGACACTTCAATTGAAATGAAAACATTTGTTGAAACACTAGTCCCTTTTAACACATAAAGTGCTACTTGTTTGTATCAATAGCTTTAGCTATTTAGTATTTTAAATAATTATCCATTTTCATGCCTTTTTGGATGATACTCTGACCACACCTGGAGTTACACCCACAATTTGCTGATTATGTGTGCAGTGCTCACTGCTTCACCGCCTTACTACTTAATTGAATCACAGCTTAATTCGCATCTTCACTGCCTCACAGCTTCACTAAAACACGGCCTCGCTGTTTCACTTAATTAAATCATTGTTTCACTAGATTACTACCTCACTGCTTCACTAAATCAAAGCATTACTGTTTTGCCTATTTAATTAATTACTACCTTAGCACGTCACTGTTTCACTAAGTCAGCTCAGTCACTGCTTCACTGAATCACTGTTTCACCGCCTCACTGATCCACTGCTTCATTGTTTCACTGCTTCACTAGATCACTGTTTCAATAAGTCACTTTTTCACTGCTTTATTAAATCACTGCTTCACCATTGACTACTTAGTTCTATTGTAGAATAAAGCAACTTTACTATCTCATCATTATTTAAAACACATTTGAGAAGAGAACAAAAACTGTATCTTTAAATTATAAATTTTGAGAAACTTAAGATGTCTCCTAAGTTGCCTTCTAAAAATTAGAGTATTTAACCCTTTTACACCAGAGCTTCAACAGTTTTTTTTACTACTGTGACTCTTCAATCGTTAACGCAATTAACGTAATTCCAATTGGTTCTTCACCTTACTAATATGTTGCATCTCAGTACAAAGCCACTTTTCTCTGTGTCAGAATCAGCTGATTCACACTAATCATGCAAATGCTCAGAGTTACAGTAGGTCAAAGGTCGTGTGTTATTTAGGTGTCACTGGCGACAACTCAGGTGTTAAAGGGTTAAAGAAAATAAACTTTAGATCAATGTTCTTCAAATGAAATAACTTCTGTTTTTCTTACCATAATAAAAATGTCCACTATTTCTTTTTTTTTTTTTTTTAAGTGTATTTACATGGTAAAGCTGAGCAGTAAAGGGTCCTCATTATTCATTTCACCTTGTTTTACTCTATCAGGTACAGATGAGAGGGAAGAGGAAAGCTGCACCGTCGACGGAGAAGTCTTCAGTCACAACGATATCTGGAAGCCATCGCCCTGTCGCGTTTGTGTCTGTGACCACAGCGTCGCGATCTGCGATGAGATTCAGTGTGAAAGGGTGATGAACTGTGAAAATCTCATCACTCCAGAGGGCGAGTGCTGCCCTGTGTGTGAGAACTTTGCCGGCGCAAGCAGGAGGATCGGTGAGATAAACATATGTTACCTCAAAACCAATTTGAGTTAAATCGAATTCATTTTGAACTTTTTATTCTTCCATTATCCTAGAATTCATGGGTTTTAAGGTAAGCAACTGATCGCAACAATGTTGAACATTTTAATGGTGAAACTAGAAAAAAATGAACACTAAAATGATTGATGTACTTGTAGGGACAAAAGGGGGAACCAGGTGATATCCCATATGTAAGTATCTCATATCCAGGAACGTTTTTTTTCCTTCAACAGTTTTTTAGGGGCTCATCGTCCAGAAATAAACAACTTTATTTTTTTGTTAAGGTGAAAGGGAACCCTGGATCTCCAGGACCTCAGGTTACTCACTCATTTTTTCATTATGTGGTTTCATTTTACAAAATACTTTCTTTTGAGAAATAAACAATTTAAAATGTTATATTATTTCCAAAAATATCTAGTTTCATATTTTTACCGTTTTAAATGGAATTGGCTTTTTAAGCTTTATTTTGAAATATCACTCATGACAATATTTTCTTTCACTGTTAAGGGCCCTCCAGGGTCTCAGGGACACCCCGGACCAAGAGGTTTCAAAGGCAGACGGGTAAGATTAGATCACTGCTAAGCAGTGGTTGAGCTAGAACATTTTGAGTGATTAATGAGTTCTTCAAGATAGTGGTGCAGATTTTGACATTGGCCAGGGTTCTGACGTTGCAGCTTGGCAGGCCAATGCAATACAGGGGCGTAGCAAAAAAAATTGAGTGGCTCATTATTTCATTTTTAAAATTTGCTTGAAAGAAGCTCATATAGACGATTTCTTAATTATTTCACAATGATGATACTAATATTGACACAAACATTAGGGGAAGGGGGGGGATAAGTGGGGGCCAGGCCCCCATTAGCAAATGTCAGCAAAAAAAAAGCAAAGCAGTGTATTCCCCCTTTTCTCCCCCCACCATTGGCATAATTAAAAAAAAAAAAAAAGATGTAAAACATTTGTGACACCAGGGTGCACACATTGAAAAAAATCTGGAAAAAAATTGAAATTTGATTCCTGAAGGGCAATTTAAAATAAAAAATGTACCACTTTACCCAACAATTTCAAATAAAGGGCAGTGCTAAGTTGCGAACTGTCAACATCAAACTGAATATTTTCTGCTAGCAAATTTAATCTTTTCTCGCTCTTTTGTTGGATTGGTTTGGATTTGTTCTACATCCTTCTTCAAACTGCAGGGATTTCCAGGACCCCCTGGTTTTGATGGTGAACCCGGTGTGCCAGGAAATCCAGGAAGACCAGGATCCCCTGGTGAACAAGCCCCTCCCGGGGTGAGTTTCTTTTAAGTTGCTTTCTTTTCAAGAAAAACTCTCTAAAATAGAGAAAAAGTAAAGCCTTAAACCGGTTTCTGGTAATGTCTCTATAAGGGAAACATTGCGGTGCAAATGGTGTCCGGCTTCAGTGAGAAGTCTGGTCCAGTTGGGATGCTAACTGAGACAAGAGTGAGTGGCGTAAAAAAAAAACACATTTCCCACCGTCAGAGTTTGAGTGTTTCTTCAGTGTTAACCACCAGCGGTTGCATTGCAGGGTGAGGCGGGACCAAGAGGTCCTCCAGGCGAACCCGGTTCACCTGTAAGTGAGAAAATTCTCAATTCTGAATCTTTTTATGGTAAGTTCTTCAACTTCTAATTAAATATTGTTGATACTTCACTCAGGGTCCAACTGGTGGTCAAGGAATTTCTGGAGAAGCTGGCGAACCTGGACCAATGGTGGGGTCATTTTGTGTTAAGAAATGCCTTTTCTTCTCATAAAATGAACAATTTCAATGTCATCTTATTGTTTTGTTTTGTTTTTTTTGCAGGGGGAACCAGGCTATCGAGGACCTGATGGTTCACCGGGAAAACCTGGACGGGATGTGAGTCGAAACTTCATGAGCCTGACAAGCCTCAAAAAAGGAAAATCTTAAAAATCTCAAACGTTTGTTTTTTCATTACTCAGGGAGAACCTGGACCTGGTGGTGCACCAGGAGAACCGGGATTTCCCGGATCCCAGGTATTTCTATTGTAATGGTGGCCTTTTCAGTCAAATACGACAAACCACAACATTGTTTGTTTTTTGAATCCAGGGTCCAAGAGGCTTTCCAGGACTTCCAGGCAACCGAGGCCTGAAAGGCCCTAAGGTAAGTCCCGAATTGTCGAAAATAGAGCTAACATTGGAGAAGTATCGTGATCTGATTTTTTTAACTGAAACTAACAGGGAAATGGTGGACCTGCTGGGCCAAAGGGTGAACTCGGAGTGGTCGGATTGAAGGTGCGGCAATGACGGAAGCTTTGTAGACTCTCAATTCTCAAAGTTAATGCAAAGATCCTCCATTGATGTCAATTCTTTTTTGCTAATTTAAAAGAATCAAAGGATGTAATTTTAGATATTTAGACTTTCTATGATTGTAGGGTAAATCTGGTGCCCCTGGGACAATGGGTGCCCCTGGTCCACAGGTAAGGAATCATCCAAGGACTAATCACTTATGACAAAACTGTTGTTTGGCCTCATAGATACTATAAGTTTGCCTTTTTGTTTAGGGACCACCTGGGTTGCAGGGAGAAAGAGGGAGAATTGGACCAACTGGTCATGTGGTATGATAAAAAATTATAATATCGATGAAGAAAAGCATACAAATATCCAGACATTTGTTGGAATGAAGACACCATTTTCTACTTGACTCTCAGGGTAAACAAGGGACACCAGGCGACGTTGGTAAACCAGGCCCTATGGTAGGAACTTTATTTACAGTTCTAGAGATAAAAGTCCTATATTCTCTGAATGTCCACAAAAAGTGACCAGTACAAATGTCCCTCAAGACTGCTATTTAAAGCAGGGATGAGCAACTCCAGGCCTCGAGGGCCACTGTGTCTGCATGATTTCCAGATATCCAACCCCTACTCGTGACTGATGATTACCTGTTTCAGGTGTATCCAGACAATTAGAACATGCCAGATCAGGGTCTGTTGGAAGACATGCAGGAATGTGGCCCTCGAGGCCTGGCGTTGCCCATCTCTGATTTAAAAACTGTGGTTTTGCTATAGATTAGTTGCTATAGATCTGCTAACTTAACAACGACCACATTTCCCATTGAAGTATTTTTTTGAATATGGTTTTTATGTTTGAAAGCATCGTCTTTCCAAAGGTATACATGTCTACGCCAGTCCATTAAATTAAATAGCACGCCTTAATTCCAGGGTCCAATTGGAATCCCAGGTCTGCCAGGATATCCCGGCAAACCTGGAATGAAGGTGAGAGTTTACACTTTGACTCGCTTGACTCCAAAGAATTGCACTGTGGGAGACTGCTGGTTTAAAACTGAGGATAAAACAGTTTTCATAGTCATGAACTTGAAATTTGGTAAACCAAAACCGCCACAACTTTGGGACTGTTGACTATATCCATATTTTGCTGATTTTGGTTGTCCTGCAGATTCGCATATGTCAGACTTACTCTTTAAATGTACTTTAGACACCAGCCTGAGAGCTAAACCAGAAAAAAAGCTAACTAGCAGTATAAATAGTGCTAATTTAGTAAATGAGACAAAACCCCCAATGGAAAAGGCAAGAGTGTGTTAGAACCTTTTATTCAAATTTAGGAGCAAGTTGCTGTCCAGCAAACATTTTTGGCAGGTAGAGTGGCCTAACATTCTCAGGTGCTTTGGGATTTTTGTTCAACCTTCAAGCTAAGTCCTTTTGCTACATGTATTTAGCCTGGTGGTTTTCTTAACCGTGGGAAAACCAAACCGATATTGACTAAAATCAAGTGAAAGTCCCTTGTGTTATGATGGCTCCATCATTGTTAGTAACACTAGTTTATTTAAGCTAAATAATAAACAATTTAACCATAACCACTGTTTTTTCATTCTTAGCTAACCAACGTTAGCATCCTGATTCCAACCACAAATACAAAACAATATCAATATATGTATTGTGACCGTAAAAGTAAAAGAAATAAACACCTGTTTTATTTTGAAGGGTGAATTGGTAAATTGAAAGTAGTTGTTTATAATGACCTCATTGTAATCAGGGTGAACCGGGACCTACAGGGGCCAGAGGAATTCTTGGACCACAGGGACCTCGGGGTGATGCTGGGCGGGTTGGACCATCAGGACCAACGGGGCAGCGAGTATGTAGCAGTTTCATTAGTTCAATGAAGGACCAAAATGAAGGACTTTTACTCATTTGGCATAACACGTAGATCTAATTGTTTGGTTTTGCTTTCGTACAGGGTGCTGCGGGGCCTGACGGATCTCCAGGTCCACGTGGCTCATCTGTAAGTCTTTGCACTTTTGAGTAACATCCACAAACAAGTACATAAACTTGTTGTCGATTGAGTTTTACTTACTTGTTTAGTTGATATTAACAAAGGGGTTTAATCTCTTGCAAAGGGACTTGCAGGTGTCCAGGGTCCACCAGGATTGGTGGGCGCTACAGGTCTTCCTGGTCCTCAAGGATCCACTGGAGCACAGGGAGCAAAAGGACAATTGGTACTTATAGTGTGGCTTGAACGTATCTTATTCCGTTGGTACAAATGGTTCTCAGAATTTCAAACAATATCAGTTCTTGAAGCTTAAATGTTCAGGATCTCTGATCTTCATTGACAGGGTGATGGAGGAGTGCCCGGATTGAAGGGAGAACCTGGAATGAAGGGAGAACGAGTATGTCTACGAAACCCAACCCCCCAACAGTATGATAAATGTTTTATTCAGTGGGTAACCGACTGAACGATCGATTGTTTGATGTAGGGGGAGCACGGTACCCCTGGTCTAATAGGTCCCATGGGAGAAGATGGAAAACGAGGTCCCAGAGGTGACACTGGATCCATTGGACCTCCAGGACAAGCCGGAGAGACTGTGAGTCCGTCGTTTTTCACAGATGTTTTATGGACTGTGAGCGTCAAACTGGACCCAGGAAGTTTGCTTTGTTTTAGGGAGCGCCAGGAAATCGAGGCTTCCCCGGCTCTGATGGTTTACCGGGCCAGAAGGTGAAGAACAATCTGTGGTAAACGCTTCAAATTTGTGTCGGATTCCCTTCTGCGGTGTTGAGTATTTGTTTTTTATCACAAACAGGGAGCCCTGGGTGAAAGAGGGCCTCCAGGAGTTGGTGGTGCCAAAGGTTTGTCTGGGGATCCAGGACGCAATGGAGAGCCAGGTTTAACTGGAGCTCGGGTATAACTGACAGAAATTCAGAGCTGTCTACAAAAATTGATATGGTTAAAAATAAGTTCTCAAACTCTTAAAAATGTCAAGTTTTTCATGTAAATTAGGTTTGTTTACCACTCCAATTCTTGCTTTTGCTATTGAGAAACCTTTTAAATAAAGTTTTTGATTACATTAGTTTTTTTAATACTCTCAATACTTTCCATTTCACAGGGTCTGGCAGGCCCAATAGGTGCTCAGGGAGCAGAGGGAGGAGCAGGACCGATGGTACGTTTGAGAACTAGGGGTTCATTTTGAATTTGAAATACTTGTTGAGTGATGGAGTCCTTTAACTTGACTCCCATGTTTCAGGGTTTGGCAGGAGAAGATGGTAAACCAGGCCCAGCCGGTGCTGCTGGAACCAGAGGTTCTGCTGGAACAATGGGCCTACCAGGACCAAAGGGCTTTGTGGTCAGTATGCAAAACTAGACTAGAGTAACTGTTTCCTAAGATTCTCTGAAATGCATATTTTGTTTTGGGAGTAATATTTGCAAAAAGGCCATAGAAAGACTTCCATGAACCTGTTTTATGTAGGGTGATGCCGGAAAGGCTGGTGAAGCTGGAAGTCCAGGACCTCCAGGTCAAAGGGTAACTTATTTTCATTATATTCATTGTTTTTTCTCAGCTTAGTTGCTATTGCCAACATGAAAACATACTTATACGTACTGAATATTGATTATTTCCTTAAGGGACTTAATGGAAAAGATGGAGAGGAAGGCGCCGCTGGTCCACCGGGGCCTGCTGTAAGCACCAGTAAACTAGAGTATCTCCTTCCTTTAGATTTTGAATGTTCAGCTCACATTACTCAATGTTGTTATTTCGCCCAGGGCCTGGCAGGAAAGAGAGGCGAGCAAGGACCTCAAGGGATCAGCGGTTTCCAGGTAGATTAAACATTAATAACATGTTTATAGGTTGTTGGTAAGACATTTTTCAGCACAATAAGCCAAAGAAGGTTCATTATCATACTACCCGTAACAAGATTCATAAACATCTAAAGTGAGACCATTGTTTACAAAGTAAATAAACTGAGCTTAACAAATGTATTAACTATCTTTGTCAACATTATATTGAGTGTTTTGCAGCATCACATCCAAAGTGTTAGCGTACTATCAACTTGACTCAGAAGCAAGCTAAACAAGAATCAACCAAATGAAACATTATCAAGGACTTAAATCAGAAAAACCGATGTAACGAAATTGAAAAGATGTCTAAAAAACAGGTAAAATCAGATTACCTAAATTGAATATTAACATTAACCATTCAGTGAAGACGAAAAAAAATTGGGCTCACAGGCGCTTCCAGCCGCCACCCTTGCCATTCCCCTTTGATCCGTTCTCACTGGCTGAGTGGGTTCTTAAGGCCCTTCAAACTTTTTCAAAATGGCAGCTTTTCTGGTTCTTTTGGTTTTATCTTCATAGCAACCATTTTATGTTTTGTTCACCGGGGCTTGGCGAACAGATCTATGCAGTTTTTAGAAAAATTGGCAAAAGTACTTTTTTTTTCCTTGGCAACAGAGGACTTTTGTTAATCACACCCACATCCCTAATGTGTTCATATTGTATTTTATACCATTTCGTTCAGCCAGATATTTATGTATTACATTTTTTAAATATTATGGTAAAAAAAAAGATTGTGAGCAACAGGTCAATGCGACTTAGGTGAGCTCGCCACGCTAAAGCCGTCAGCCAAGTAGCTTCCCAATAATGCTCGAGTTGCGAGGTGAAAATCAGAATCCTTTGTAGGATTTAAAATTGTAGCTGGTACTAGAGGTTGTTTTTTTTTTATAGAAATATAAGATGGCGGCCTCTCCTTGCGGCCAAAAGTCAACTCAACTTTGGTTGTGGTTGTAGACTTAAGCGAGCGATAAGTGTTTTGTATTTTATGTGTTACAACTGAACAATCATGGGTGTAATTGTCAATATTATCTGATATTTCTGTTGTGTTGCATTTATGCAAAGGCTGCTTAGTACAGTTAAAATAAGAATAACGGTTCACAAGAAAAACTTCCCATCAACCCTTCTGACCAATCACCTGCCTCTTAGCTTCTTTAGGCTTTTTGGTTAGTCTAGTCATACCACATTCTCTGACTGTTGTCAATGAGCCTTATAATCTTATGGTCCAAAAAAATATGGTACGTGTTTGTCTTTGTTTTGAAAAACTGTCCAGTCATTTTGCTAAAATTTCATTGATATTTTTTAGGGTTTGCCTGGACCACCAGGACCCCCTGGAGAGTCAGGAAAACCTGGTGATCAGGTAAAAGACAGGAATCATTGTCAATGCTTTCTTGCTATTCATTTAAATGGGTTTGAACGACCTAACTCATCTTCATACTGACTTTCAACAGCTTTAAATGCACCTTAATCTAAATATTTCTTTGTTTTTTTAGGGTCTTGCTGGAGAAGCTGGTGCTGTAGGGGCCACTGGTCCAAGAGTAAGTTGACTCAACCTTCTGGTTACGCTCTCCATCCCAGGATGCAAAAGCCATCTTGTAGGATTCTGTCTTTACATGGTGGTTGTCCTTAAAGGGAGAAAGAGGGCCTTCAGGGGAGCGAGGTGAAACTGGACCCAGTGGACTGCAGGGGCCCAAAGGGAGTCCAGGAGGACCAGGATCAGATGGCCCAAAGGTATCAGGGTGATGATACCAGTGTTTAAATTAAAACCTGTTTCTCGTAACCTGTTTCCTTTTAACTCCAGGGAAACCCAGGTCCCAAGGGGGCTGATGGAGAGCCAGGAGCACCAGGGCTTCAGGGGATGTCAGGGGAAAGAGGCATACCGGGACCCTCAGGACCAAAAGGAGATGCTGTATGTTTGAGAAAAGATTACCTGTGGGATTTTGTTTAGATGAATAAAAAACGGGACTTGAGAATATCTAGCTCTCCCCGACAGGGTTCTATTGGAGAAAAAGGACCCGAAGGAAAAGCAGGGGCTGATGGTCCAAGGGTGAGTTGAGTGCTGCTATTGAGACCTTTCTGTTTCTCCAGGAATTATGATAACATTTATACACTTGTTTCCTTAAAATAGGGTCTTCCTGGTTCTGTTGGTCCTATTGGTCCCAGTGGACCAAATGGAGATAAGGTTTGTCTTTTTCCCTGTACTGCATAGAGTCAAATCTAACGTTGGTGCAAAGATGTAGCGGCCTGATTTTGTCTCATTGAAACATGTTAGGTGAGCTTGAAAATTAAAATTATCTGGTTTTTCTTTTTCCATTTAGGGAGAACCAGGTCCACCGGGACCTACAGGTCGTCGAGGCACAAGAGGAGTTCCTGTCAGTAAAGTTTTAATTTTAATAGCTTATCCCATCTCCGCCCTTTTCTAGAGACTCATTATAAATGTGAAATTAACAGGGTTCTACTGGTGACTTGGGTCCAATAGGTCCAACTGGCTTCCCTGGAACTTCTGTAAGTAAAAGACAAAGAATTGCAAGGAATATAAAAAAGATAAACCAAAAACGACAAAATGATTGGCAAAAGTGTATATAGTTATTTGTTCCTATTTTCTTTCTTAGGGTCTGGATGGTCAGCCTGGTGTCAAAGGTGAAACAGGAGAACCTGGTCTAAAGGGAGAAGCAGGAGCACCTGGACCACAGGGGATGGGTGGGAAACCAGGGACTCAGGTAGATCTAAAACTTAAAAGTACGCGGTTACTTAATGAATTACAAGATGTTGAAAATTGCTCAAAAAGAAGACACTAAAGAAAGAAAGAAAACAACTTCATTTTGCCGATAAAACTGTTCTTGTTTTTTAGGGACCTGTTGGTGTAACGGGGCTTAAAGGGGGCAGAGGAACACAGGGTCCAGCTGTGAGTGTCCTCTTGAAACTCAGAACAGTCTAGTTCTAGAAAATGTTCACAGTTGAACTCATTTTAAAGTCCTGGCTAGTCTAACAGAATCGCTGTCTTTCTACAGGGATCTGCTGGTTTTCCTGGGTTGCCTGGTGGAGTTGGGCCACCTGGTGCTCTTGTGAGTTGGATTGGAACTCAGATCAGAACATGATACCATTAATGCTTGAACCACTCAGCGAGTGGAATATTTTAAGAAATTTGGTGTCAGTAAGCTAAATATTTCAGACTTGGATTTAGCGAAATGATAAAAAACCCTGAATCGACTTAAAATTAGGGCTCAAGACTTTAGACTTGGTTAGGATTTGTGACTCAAACTAAAGCCTTTAGACCTGTGACTTTAGCTTATGTATAAAAAAAACCCAGAGACTTGAGACTTGGTTTTGACTTGGAGCCAAGAATTAGGAAAACCCCCCACTCCCAGACCAACAACTGAAGACATCAGAGTTGACTAGCTTATGACATAACACCCAGAGACTTGACTTAGAATGACATCTTAAGACTTGAAATGTGGTTTAAACTTGGGACCCAAGACTTGAGACTCCTCTAGAACCAAATACTAGTTCTAGTTGACTTGACCTGATGACATAAATGTTAGATTTGACTTAAGTCCAATCTGGAGACTAAATTTACAACCAATGACTTGAGTTTGCAAAAATTGCTGGTAAACATCTAAGATTCATATAAATGTAAATACAAACAAGTCATGCACACAAGGAGAGTTGGTACATTCAACAACTTCAAGCTAAAATGTTAGCAAGAAAGAGCATCTCCATCTGTCTAATTTTGTTCAAACAGATTCCTTTTCTTTCATATTTTCTGTGCATTCATGTGTTTTAGGGTGCTGCTGGTGCTGCAGGACCACTTGGTGAACCAGGAAAACGGGGTCCCCCAGGTATTCGAGGGGAGAATGGAGCTCCAGGACGTAAGGGGGAGAGTGGAACTCCAGGTTTACCAGGCAGCCCTGGAGAAAAAGCAGAGTCTGGAGAAGATGGACCTCCGGTACGACACAGAAAGGAAGCAAGTGTTGTTCAGGAAGTACTTTCCGTTACTCATCTGCTCATGTCTATCTATGTCAGGGCCCTGATGGGCCACCAGGTCCTTCTGGTGCCCCAGGACAGCGTGGAGTTGTAGGTCAACCAGGTCCCAGAGGGGAGAAAGGTCTGGTGGGACTTCCTGGACCTGCTGTATGTATTCTTCAGAATATTGTTTTCTCCAGAAAACGTCTACATCTCACTTCAGCATTGTTGTTATTGAGTGGGAGGGAAAACATTTGCATTCATCTGCCTGTCAGGGTCCTCCAGGGAAACCAGGAACTCCTGGAGCATCGGGGGGTAAGGGCCCAGCTGGTGGAGTTGGCCTACCTGGAGCTAATGGACCAAAAGGAGACGCTGGGCCTGAGGTTTGAATCTCTAAATTCACTTGGTTGTTAGGCTTTGGTTGAAGGTGTAGAGCCCAGAATCGTGGACATTAGTGGCTCATGCATGAAACAATTGACCGATTTACCAGTGTTAGCTCGAAAAACATAATCGTTTTTGCAGATGACACTATGCTTTACAGTTAACATTCTTATTTAGGATTTACATATGATTGTGTGTACTATTTTAGATGATGATCATCTGATCATGTTCATTCAGGGTATAGCTGGTGCAGACGGGCCTCCTGGTAAAGACGGTCTCGTAGGGGAAAGGGTGAGAACCAATCTATGCCTACATGCTGATATCACATACACATGCACTCCCTTTCATTTTAATTTTCCATTCCATAGCTAGGTTTGCTCCTGTATGTGTAATGATTGTACTTTAATATGTTTTTAGGGACAAAGAGGGGATCCTGGCCCAGTGGGCCTGCCTGGTGGTCCAGGATCTCCAGGTAACGAGGGACCAGTGGGAACTATCGGTGGTCCAGGTTCTAGAGGTGAAAAAGTATGTTTCAAAATCCCTTTTTTTTTTTGTTTATTCCTGTGAATCTGATAACGGTTTGTCACAAATCTCAATGGTGTTTTTGAATTTAGGGTCCTAGAGGCCCTCCTGGACCCCAAGGACAACCGGGAGTGCGGGGCAAAGTGGTAAATCAGCTGTCTTTTCTAACTAACCAATTTTCTAAGAAAATCCCTGCATTTTTTTAGTTAAGGGGTTAAACTCGAATCTGGTTTTGATACATTATCTTCTGCTAGGGTCCTCAAGGACCACAGGGAGAGAAAGGAGGAGCTGGACAGCAAGGAGAAAGAGGGCAGAAAGGACACAGAGGCTTCACTGGACTGCAAGGTCTGCCGGGATCAACTGTAAGACCTTTGTTTTTTCACTGACACAACAATATGAGACATGTTCATTTTTTACTTTTTTATAACAGTCTTCTTGTTGAGATCCTTTTGACCAGGTTAGCAAATGTAAGTACTGGGTCAAAATATCAAAGGGAAACTTTTCTCTTTCAGGGAGCTACAGGAGACGCAGGACAAAAGGGAATAGTTGGACCAGCTGGACTTAGGGTAAATCATCAAAAAATAACCCCCCAAAAATTGATTTTAAAATAAATAAATAATTATTTTTCCTTGCACCACACAGGGCCCTCCAGGAGTCACAGGCCCCCCGGGAAATGAGGGCGTTATTGGACAACCTGGACCGATGGGCCCTCCAGGAAGCAGAGGAAGCGGCGGAGACCTCGGAGAACAGGTTTGATTTAGTGATCTTTGAAGTCTAAGCTTCTCAACTTGCACTGGTTAGTTTGACTTGGTGAGGCCATGAATTTGTGAAAGAGCTGCTAAACTCTTTCCTCCATAATTGTTGACCGATTTCTGGAAGATGAACTTTCCTTGAAGGGTTAAATGTGTGGAGGAAAAACTTTTAGACTTGTACAAAGGATAAAAAAGTTGATATCTTTTCATTTATCAGGGTCCACCTGGTGAACCTGGACCTCCGGGCCCTCCTGGTCCTCCGGGACCACCCTCAGCAAGCGTGAACGACCTCTTCAGTCACTCAGTTGACTATGAGGAGAACCTTGTTGATCCAGAATCGGAAGGGAACGTAGAATATGATTTAGCGGCTGATCCTCCTGCATCTTCAAAGTTCAACAAAGATGAAGCTCTGCCCAACAAAAACGCTGCAGTTCTGCGCGCAGACACCGGCATCAAGGTCACCTTAAAGGCTCTCAACGGAAACCTACAAGTCCTGCGCAGTCCAGATGGAAGCAAGGAGAACCCTGCCAAAACTTGCCGGGATATCAAACAGTGCTACCCTGAGAAGAAAAGCGGTTTGTTACTCCGCCCGTTCCTACGTTACGCCACATTTTTTTTATAAAACATTTACCAATCCCATCTTTTTTCTTTTTGACACAGGTGAGTACTGGTTGGATCCAAACCAAGGAAGCGCGAAAGATGCCATCAAGGTTTTCTGCAACATGGAATCTGATGAAACATGCATTTCCGCCAATCCAGCCGTCATTCCTGGCAAGGCTTGGTGGATGAAATCCAGCCCCACTCCCAACAAACCAGTCTGGTTCGGCGCAGACATGAATGGCGGAACTAGAGTATGAGTCTACAAGCTCCGTCCGGCGACTTTTATCAACTCAAACTTCTCACGCTAATCCTGGTTTACCATCTGTGCCTTTAGTTCCGCTATGGCAACAAAGAGGAGCAACGAAATGCGGTGACGGTGCAGCTGAAGCTGCTGCAACTTTTGTCCAAGGAGTCGCACCAGAACATTACCTACCACTGCAAGAACAGCGTCACCGTCAAGGACGAGAAGAGCAGCAACTTCAAGAAGGCATTAGTCCTTAAGGGCTATAACGGCCAAGAAATCAAAGCGCACGGCAACAGCCGGTTGCGATACACCGTCATTGACGATGGTTGTTCGGTAAGTCCTCCACCTGTCCAATCGATTTACTTAACAAAAGACGCTTTACAAATTCCATTTGTTTTCTCCAGAAATCAAGCGGGCAATGGGCCAAGACAGTGATCGAATACAGGACTCAAACTTCTACCAGGCTGCCCATCATGGACTTGGCCCCCATGGACATTGGAAAGGCAGATCAAGAGTTCGGCCTTGACATTGGGCCAGTTTGCTTTTCGTAAAATTAAAGAGTAAAGTTCGGAACAACCACACCAGAGTTCAACTACTACCAGTGAAATTAGATGTTTCATCGCTGCTGGTTCTGTTGGCGTTGTCAGTCTAGAGCACGACAGTCAAGGAAAAAGGAGTTTTTGTGGACTTACGTCAACCAGACAAAACCACAACTGTTTGTGTTCAAGTATTAAATAGAAGCTTTTTTTTTTACCTTGACGGAGCAGAAGATGACAAAGCAGCCACAATAGTTGTTAGTTTATAAAAACCCATCAAGCTTGAACCTAAATTATTAATGAAATAAAGACCATAAAACCTTGTATCCTCTAACGCTTTAACTGTAAATTAAAACACGACTGTAAATTGAATGTTTGTTTGTTGTGGAATAAATGTTTGTCTTGGGAACGATTCCTTCTACCAACAAGATTTTGCTCTGTCAGTTACTTGACCAAACGCCGCCACTAGAGGGAGACGATGCGCTTCATTTGAGGTGTTCAATCGTTTCACCTGAAGTCCAATGACCTCAACAGAAACCGTGCCATTCGGTTGCAATCTGCATGGAATTTGTTTGATTTGATCATATTAGTGACTTATTATAGTTTTGTGTATTAGAGCAGCTGATGGGTGTGAGATTGAACCAAGACATAAAAAAAACAGTCGCTTCAGGAAGAAAATGAGTCAGAGTTCAAGCAGCACATGTTTCTGGGTCGAACCCTCTCCTTGCTCGTTGAAAGACGTGACACTCTCGCCGTTTCCTACAGGCTGAGCGCGCCCCACATCTGTGGAGGTGGTCATTTTTAGCAGAGGCTTCTATTTTAGAGCGTGGAAAAACTGAACAACAAAAGCATGGGTGGGTTGATTTAAATTGACATTTTAGTTGTGGTTTACTTTATTTTTCTTCTCTTTATATTCATAAAGATAAACCGTAAATGGATTAAATGGTCTAACTGAATCGGATTAGATCTCTAAACAGAACAGAAAAAGACTTTATTGCTTATGTTTGTTGATATACGTTTTTTTTCAAGATTAATTGTTGTTTTTCATGAAAAATTAATGTTTATGATCCATTTTATTGTGTTACAAAATATATCTATGTTGCTTCTAAACCCTTAAAAGAATGTAGGACTCATGTGGGTCATTGGCGTGACGCTTACATTCATTTGTTACAGTACGACAATGTTTAAAATTGTGAAAAGGTAACATATTTATGTAGCAATTTTTCTATCGAAAACTATGAATTTGTTTTCTTATTCAAAGTGTCAAACTATCTTGTGGTGCAACTGTCCAGACACAAAGAGATAATTAAATAACCATGGTTTCCTGCTATGTTTCTGTGTGGAATTTTAAACTCCTATTATTTATTTTTTGTCATTGGAATGATAATATACTTCAAATCACAACTTTCATTCTGTCACTAATTGTTTTAAAAAAGTTTGCCAATGTTTGAATTTATAACACGATCTATACTCTGAACAGGAACTGCAAATGTGTCACAATTCCAGTGAAATTTCAACAAAAATTTGCTTGAAGTTTGCTTCTTTTTTTTTTTTACCGTAACTTACAGTTTGAACAAAAAAATCCTCAGTTTAAAAAAAATGGGCTCTACAAATTATTGGTACTTAAAAAAATTAAAAAACAAAAAACAAACAGTATTTCCATTTTTTTACTAACAGCAACAACTAGTTTTCTTTTTTTCTGCGTGATGATATACATAGTCAGCATGCTAAGAGCTACTAGCGTACTGTTTGCATGCTAAACAGATTACAATGCTAATAAAAATAAATTTGAGGGTGTTCTGTGTTCATATTTAGCCCTTTGCTAACAACTTAACCTGGTTGAGAATTTTTTTTCTTCACCTTAAATGTCTTACAGGTTTGGAAGAAGCTTTCCAAAAAAACAAAAACTTGGTTATTTGGCAAACTGCTACACAGCTGCTTTATGAAGGGTAATGTCTACTGTGACTCAAAGTTTGAAGAAAATTGATCACAAAAACTTTGTGTCATGAAGTAAAAAGATCTAGAAATTTTTGGTGCTTTTTAATCTTTAGATTGTGATTGGGTCAAAATTAACCCATTTTCCCGCTTAACGGGTCAATTTTGACCGATAAAAACATGCAGCAGCATAAAAAAATCTAAATGAAAATGTTAGTTTTTTTTAAATTTTAAGTGTAATATTATGCATAGTTAGCAAAATAATAGCTAATAGCATTTTAGCATGCTAAACTGGCTACAATGCTAAAAACCAATGAGATTTGAATATGTTTGGGCTAACATAGCCTATTGCGATCAACTTGTTATGAATAAAATATTCTTTCGCTTTTACTAACGAAGTCTCATTTGATTTAAGGAAACTTAAAGAAAGTTAGCAAACGTTGGCCGATGTGGCTAACTGCTACATGCGTCAAAGTTATTGTTTTTGTAAATGAACATGTGGGGGAGCTGCTTAATGGAAGAGCTTGGCCTGGAGGCTCTTCACTTTAATTACCTCTTAGTTTTTCCGGTTAGGAAAAAATTAGTTTGAGGAAACAAATATAAAATTGTGTCATTTTTGTTAGCTTTACTGCGGCGACCTCCACAATCTCTGCATAATTTATATTGATTTACAAAAGGTTGTGCTCGTTCTGCTGACCACACTGTGAGCCGTGCCACAGCTGTCTATGACCCTGAGATGACTTGGCAGCGACGCCCAGATCCTGAATGGGGTGTCTCTAGTTCGCTGAGGAGCCTCCATGAGATTTCCCAGCTACTCCTTTTCCTTCCTGTGCACCCTGCAACCCAACCTTACTGACGCTCCTCGAAAAACACTTAAAGAACTGAGAGGACAAATCCTGAGAAAAGATCCAACTGCTGGCCTGGATTATTGTCCCAGCAGCTGAAAAAGAAACACTCGAGTGAAGGAAAGTGTCAAAAAGTGATAAACGTTGTTTGGGTTTCTTATCCTTATCTGTTTTTTTTGGCTATTTTTTTTAAACATCGTCTCTTTATCTGGTGGTTCTCAGACTCTTCTCTTGCGCTTCTTTTTGGTCACTTAATCAAAGCACAGCAGATTAACTGTTTGTAGCCCCCCTTCAGGTTTATGAACTGTCAGTTGAACCCATGAGAACCAAACAACAATCGTATTCTAGGCTTTTAACGTAAATCTGACCATTTTTTGTGCAGCAGCAATCAAAATCAACAAAAAAACAGCAATCAAATTTGACCGTGTGAGTTTTCTGGGGTTAAGTAAGAACCTTAACATGTAGGTTAGAAAAAAAAGTGACACACAACCTGTGGTCCTGGATGGTAAATGAATCAAAAATTAAAACTGAAACCTTTTCACTCATTGACATTGATTGCATGCATACTGAATATGATTTCTATTCCATTTGAAAGATTTGAATGGTTGGGAAGGAATGCAAGTGAAAAATCCATTGGGAAAGTGCAGTTGAAAGGTAAATAGTGCATTCTAAGGGCTGTGTAATAATGCTGCTTCGTACAGTTTATGCATTGTCAACATGTGTAATTTCTGTCTTTCGTGATAAATGCGTGACATACATAGTTCATAAGTGTTTTTTGTCATTTGTGGATGTGCATAGATGCTCCTCGAGGGTTTCGGCCGATGGGTCTTTACATGAATTCAGTTTAGAGCTGTTCAAAAATCTTGGTTGGTTGAGAATTACGCAGTTGATGCATAGTTTACATAGGCAATACACAATTATGATGTAAATCTTACGCAAATGTGGATGGTTTTGTGACAAAGTTTTGGCTTTTTCGAACATTCCACATACGTGGACATATCTACATATCTACGTAACGAACTTTTGAAAGGTATATACCTTTCATCTTGCGTAAATGGTGCATATATCATGTTAAAATTTCGTAATTGAAGGACGAATCATTAATGAATCGTAAAAAAAAAGCCCAATAACCCCCCACGGTTCATGGACGACTGCCACATTGTGTGATGGGTCTAGAAATCATTCACCTCTCCAGGAGGCTACCAAGTGGGGTGTCCCACTCCCCCCATCAGGCTTGTCTGGGCGGATTGCGAGAGGAGGCCGGGTACAGCGGGCGCGGAAGTAACTCTGGACACTCGCTGAGCCTGCTGGCGGGTCTCCCCACCAGCAGCTTCCGCCAAGGCTGCCTAGCAGCTTACTTAAAACGGTTTAAAAAAAAAAAAATGTATAAATCAATCACAGGAAATATTCAGTTAGCCATGGTTGATCATATGCTAATTTCCAAGACATTATTTTTAATATTTAGATTAAAAAGTGCAAAAGAGCTGAACAAAATAATCTGAGAAAAATGCTAAAATTGTTTAAGTCTGGGAAACTGTTAAAAATAATTTAAAAAATGCCAAAAATGCTTTTACATTTTTGCACTAAAAAAGTGGTGCTAAAGGTGTTAAAAAAAGCTATCTTAAAAAAATGCTAAACTTGTTTAAATAAATTAATCAAAACATGGTTTAAAAATGCTTTTAATGATTAAAAAAATGACAAAATCAAAACTTAATGTAAGACTGGTAAGATTTAGATGAACAGAAAGAAAAAAAAAAAACATATAAAAATATTGATGAAGAACAGGAAATGCTCATTTCGCTAATAATGACATGCGAATCCCTAAAACATTAAATTCAAGATCAGAACAAAGAGTGAAAAGGCTAAACTAAATCGGGTAAAAATGTTGAACTTGTTCTGATTTTTGTTGTGATTTTCTGTTTTGAAAAGCCTGAAATGAATGAGTGATTAAGTCAAATTTTACTAGGAAGTAGAATTTGAAAGTGCTTTTGTACAATTTTACCATACATCTCGTTTAACAGACAGGAGGTAAAACCATCCCCTTATCCTTATCCTAATTCACACATGAATTGGGATAAAGTCACAGAATTCACACGCACCCCTCCCCCGCTGGTTAAGGTTGAAACTGATCAAAGGGAAATGCGGAGCTTCAACATCCCACCTTTCCCCACATCCTGGGAGGGGTCTGTGCCTGCTGGCAGCGAGCAGAACAATGTCAGGAAACTGGGAGAGGAGCGAGGGAATTCCTGTTGGCAGGAACAGGCCGAAGACGAGAGCGACGGCGCGCCTCAAACAAGTGAAGAGCAGCCCGCCGCCCTCGCCAGGAGGAACTGGGCACTTCAGAACTGCGATGGCGGCTTATTAATGGACGTGTTTTGAAAACTGCACGTCTGAGATGTCACGTTTGAAATAAAACATTGAAGTTGGCTCCAAACAAAGCCAAAATGCCGACTTCTCGTTGACAAAAAGCCTTTACCTGTACCATGAATTAAGTGGTTGTTTTTTGGTATTTCTTTTAATTTTTAAAACATTTTAAAGCCATATTATAATAGGTGTAAATATCTTAAATAATTTCTAAGAGAAAAACAGTTTATTTTACTTTGTTTTTACTTCAGGTGACTACCATTGACAATTAGGAAGAAGATTGGAGCGAACCACTGCAGGGAAGTCTTTCATTATGGACATTTTTTTAGGCAAATATTTGGTTTATGTGGGAAAATATAAACTATGTGGTAGATATAGTTATTTTTTTGTTTTAATTTTTTTTATATTTACCGGTGTAGAAGAATTGGTCAAAATGTTTGTTCAGTTCCTTCCCTCTGACCCCCTTCTGTGTGTTGTATGGACTTGTCTGTAGATATGAAGCTTCTTCAATGTGTTAACCTACTTTTTTTGTTTTTTTTGGATCAGTTCGATCCCCTTTATTTTATATGAATTTAGTTAAGCATTTTGCTACGTTATATAGAGCAAGTGCAAGAGCAGGAACACGGTTTTACCATTTGCTGCTCAAACTATTAGATACTAGCGCACGTACTCACAGTTGGTTCAAATCTGGTGACTCTTACTCCAGCCTTGGTCTTTCGCAGCTCCCTTGTGATATATAAAAGACTTGCTGTCATATAAATACATCCTGGCACAAACTGCAATTATGAATTTCTCCCCCATGATCACTTTTAAAATGGCTGGCCCTTCCATTTTTTGAAAAGGCAGCGAACTATACGTCACCACCAAAGCCAAATCCCTGATTGGTCAAAGTTCAACTGGTTTAACTCTCTATGTTCGTTTCATAGCCACGCATTTTGTACGTGGAGCCCGAAAATTGACTAGTGTGTGTTTACATAAACTTTTCACTGGAATTGGTCACTTGAACATGTGTTGCAGAGGCCGATGTGATCGAATTGGCCATAATTGGCTTCATAATTGGTCGTCATTGGCTTTACAGGTGATTGGGGCAGTTTGTGGGCAAAAAATGGTGAAACCTGTAGAGGAGGAGGTGGTTGTTGACTGCTCGTGAGCCTGAAGAACAAAAATGTTCATACAGATAGTGAAGATGTACGAGTCAACCCCTTTATAGGTGCACGTGAATGAGGCTTGACTTAAAAAAAAATTCTTTGTTTATTTTGGGACCTAGAATCTGTGAATTTTTAAATTAAAATAAATAAATAAATAAAGAATAAAACAGCTTCCAATCAAAACCACCTCTGTCCTGCTGACTGATTGTGAACCTTCACATAGTCCTTATAAAAGTTCACATTTTGTTTCTGACATCCCAAATAGGAGCCGTCTAAAATGTAATGGTTTCATCTAATGTTCTGCTATAAACTGAAAGTCTAGAAGGACCAATAAATCTAAGAATGAAAAATGACTGTAAGGACTTTTTCCCGAATCAGCTCTGATTGGTTCCCTCTGTGGCAATCAAACCTCCAATATGATGCATCTTCAGGTTTAATCACCAAACCACCAAAGCAGATGGCTGAGTGTTGACGATGAGCAACTCAAATGATTCACGACCCCACAGTGGATGCAAATGCTGTGCAGGGAATCACAGACTTCCCACCGTCCCACCCAAGCCTGTGTCAAATCCAAGAAGAACCCTTCCAATGTACGGCAAACCCGCCCTCAGCTGCGGCCAAGAGCTCATTCCATTGTTCTGAAGGCTAAGAGATCCTCCTGCACATGTGGTGTTGAACTGTAACGCTATGTTTGACCACATTGCTAAATATTATGCTGGTGTTCCAAGCTGGACTCAATATTCCTTAAACCATTGAAATCAACAATATTTGTTTTTGTCCAGAGATCTTGGGATTTGTGGTCCAAAGAAAGGTGGTTTCTGAGGATGCTCTAAAGTAGGACAAATGGGAAACAGGGAGTTTCCCTGCACAGGATAGAGAAGTCCAACAAGAATGACCCACAAACCCAAACACCACTTCATTTGAGGCCAGCTTCTTTGATATAGAAGCCCGTAAATTATCGTAAACATTTTTATGATCTTGTAATGCAATCAAGCTAGCCAGAAACGCCTTTGTAGTTTAAGATGAAAACGCAGGGGTTGCTCCTTTAAAAAACACAGAAAAATCTCAGTGTCATTTGCAGATGATATAATGATTTATACTTCTGATAAAAAACAATCTTAACACGTAGTAAGCAACTAATATCATAATTCAGTAAGAAATGGAAATCAATTTAAGTCAAATATGCTTAAAATGTATCTTTAGAAGTATCTCAAACCTTCTTTCATCTGAAATCAACTTTTGGCACATTAAAAAATGGTTCCTTTTTGTGAAATCGATTAAAAAAAAATTTTAAATTCCTAATCTATAAGTATCTTCTGCTAACAAAAATGAAAATTGTAATTGAAATGTAAAAAATAAGTCAAACTTGTAAAGACTTGTAAAAATTTTAACCAAGCAGAAACTAATAATCTCACTGTCAACATTTGCAGATGATATGATGGTTTATACTTCTGATCCAAAAAAACAGTGAGCAACAAATACCTTTGTTCAGCAACAGTTAATGCACATAAATGAAAAAATATATAAAATGAATTAAATATGCTTTAGAAGTGTCTTATAGGTTTATTTATCTGAATCCAACTTCTTAGATATGTTGCCCTGTAAATTATCGAAAACATTTTACAATCTTGTAGCACAATCAAGCTAGCTGGAAATACCATCAACATTTTGAGATCAAAACACAAACATTTTTTCTTCATTTTAATTTTTTTTCCCAAAATCTATTACCATATTTTTTATTTTAAAGTCATGCATGTCATTTGTTTATAAAAATTTAATTGAAATGCAACAGATGAAGTCCAATTTGTAAAGTCACAAACTTTATGTAAACAGAAACAGAAAAATCTCATAATGTCAACATTTGCAGATGATATAATGGTTTATACTTCTGTTCTAAAGAAGTCACAACCCTTAGTATGCAATGAATACCTGAAGTGAGCAACAGTTAATCTACATAAATAAAAAATATATAAAATGAGTTACGGTAAATAATATACTTTAAATATGACTTTGGTAGTATCTTAAACCTTCTTGGATCTGAATCCAATGTCTTTGATAAATGACCATGTAAATTGTCTAAAACATTTTTACAATCTTGAAACATGATCAAGCTAGCCAGAAACGCCTTTAATTTATCAGATGAAAATGTAGACATTTTTTCCCTAATCTATTAACAGATTTTTCATTCCAAAGTCATTCAAAAAAAATTTAAATGCGACAGATGACGTCCAATTTGTGAAGTAACAAAGTTGAAAAAAAACAGAAAAATCTCAAAATGTCAACATTTGCAGGCGATATGATTTATACTTCTGATTTAAAGAAGTCACAACCCATAGTGAGAAATGAATACCTTAAGTCAGTAATAAATTGAAATACATTACTTGTGCTTAAAAACTTTTTGAACCATTTTGGTGCATAAAAACCTTTCAGACTTGTTTGGACACCATGAGGTACTCTTGAATGTGGGATCTGTAGTGCATCCCCGAGCAGCTGAGTGCATGTCTGGTCCTATTCTGTGACGTCCTGTGGAAATAACTTTGACAGAATTCACAGAATCGCTACCGGCTTGCTTGCTGAAAATCCACAGAGATGTGGCAGCATCGGCTAAATGTTTCAAGCTTTCAGCGGAAGCTAAAGCCGTAAACAAGCGTTAGTCAAGAGGCCAAGGAAGTGTTTGCAACCCTGTGCACTGGAGTCCACAAACCAAAGGTTCAATGGAAATGTATTCTTAGAAACAGGAAGCTTGTGATTCGACCACTGCTCCAGGTTTCAGCTGAGGTAAACAACAGGGGATGGACAGTGTTGCGATAGCTGAACAATTTCTTTTTCATGCGCATTGTGAAAGGAAACCTGTGCCACTGCGATCCTCACAGGAAGTGGTGCCAGCTGTTACACCGATGAAGGAGGACAAAGGTGAAAATGGGGGACAGGACTATCCCAAACAGATGGAAGTAAGTTATGACTGGAAACCATAAAAGTGGATGTGAACGTCAAATTGTAATGACAGTCGACACATATGTTTCATTTGTTTCGGTTGCAGATGTGTTGGAGAAAAGCCACACACTGGATCCTCTAACAGTTTGGTTAGTGTCCTCTCAAACCGACTGATTTAGATTGCTGCTTTCCTGCAGGATTTCCTAACTGTACGTTACCTGCTGCTTGGATGCATATAGATTCTGGCTGAAGAGCAAACCCACCGTGCTTTGTGTAGAAACACTTCTCATTACACTGGCAAACAACTTCTTGGGTCAGAGAAGGAAGTCCCACCCTAAATGACCATAAATTTGTCGGAGAGACAATGAAGACAGTTTGTCTCACGGGGGAACAGCCAAAGACGGGAAACAAGAAGTCATATTTTCTATCGATTTATCAGTTTATATCAGGATCTTAGTTTATCTTGTGCATTTTACCATGTTTTTACGAAAAATGGTACCAGAAAATTCTGTGACAAATACATTTATGACATTTATTACATTATTTTACTAGAAAACGGTGATCATTTAAATGGGGTTTCCTTCATAACCTAAACAGTACAATATCTCTGCTAAAATATCAATAGTTTAAACTGACAGTTGTTATAGATTTACCTACTCATTGTTTTGCCTTGTCATGATCAAAACTTTCAAAATGTTGTAAAATTTGTCATTAATCAACATTTTACTTATGAGAATCCATTTTTTTCCAGTCCGGTAATGTCCAGTAAAGCTAATTTTTTAACCTTTTCTGCACCAAAATTTCTTTAATGTCGAAATTTTCTATTGCTAAGATAAGACAGGTTAAAATAAAGTCTAAAAATAAAGCACAAATCCAAAGAACTTAATTTATGTATATAAACACAAGAAATTCGAATAAAAGCTGTCATATTTTTCTAATATGTTTTTAACCATGCAAAATAAGACAACAACAAAAAGTAATCTGTTTTACCGCAAATGTAACTTGCACAGCACTGCTAAATACTACTGCTAGCTATGCTATGCACTCTAATTTTAAAACTGGTTAAGATTTTTGATAGAAAAACACATTCATACACTAATGGCGGAAGAAATGCTGTGCAAGCCACCAAATAGGTCAACTGACACATTGTGAGGTTTGCTCAAAGACACTTCGACACATGTCCATACACAGAAAAGGAACCAAACCTAACCTGTAAAATATTCCAATTTCTGCCTTTTTGCAGCACCATTTGGTTTGACTGTTTTACCCACATGAAAACCACTTTTATGCTAGCAGGGGTTAGCTTAACACAACAGTAGCTGTATCTTGTGTTGAAACGTCTGACCAAGTAAAAATGGGAGCATTTTTTACATGCTTAAAATAAGTTTTTATTTAAAGTCAGCAGTTTTTTCTCTAAAATGTCCACATTAATAGCTTAACCTGTCAGCTATATTTTTCAATTTGTTCATTAGCCTACTTGCGCTAATAATTATTATAAATATGTTGAAAAGGACATGGCAGTTTATAGCATAAAAATAACACAACATGTTTATCTACATTTTTTCTTTAGTTTCCTTTCTGAAAATGTGTAAACTAACAGAAAATATTTACAAACATTTATCAACAATGTTGCTAGCTCTAGGTCCCAGGTTCTAGAACGCAGGCTAGCACTTAGCTTCTCCTTTTTTGTCATAACGTTTAACGTTATGGTCAGATACTTTCTAGATTTATTTTTAATCCCAATGTAAACCATTATATGTATTATTACTGTAATTTAAAAAATATTATTAATACTGTCAAAGAAAGGGATTTTTTTATCCATTAAAACCTTTGTTAGACAACCGAAGAACTACCGAAGTCCTACAAAGTGCTGTTGCTTGGAAGGCAGGTGTTACAAAGGTAATTTAATCCTAATTTGACCTAATTCCAAAATTAAATGACTGTGAATGAATCAGCCCAAACACAATTGTGCATTAAGCTAGCACTTTGCCTCCATTTTGTTTTTGGTCAAAATAACTGATCACAACTGCTTTATGTCTTTTCATTAACAACGTAGTACAGGTAGGAATCTCTGAAAAACCTAAAAAAAAAAACTATGAAATAACATGTACAGAATTATACAATTAATCTTTCTACATATTTACATAGTCAATTTTAAATATATATACCGGAATTATTTTGGTTTCTCCAGCATAGGGAATTAAAAATACAAACCAAAAACAGTTTGAAAAAATGTAAATGTTCATTAATACAAGAGCTATGTTAACATTGATGCTAATGTAACCCTAACATACAAATGTTTGACATTTAGGGCGCAGAATAAGATGTTTCATTACACCTTTTTTACTGTACATATTGTGAAGCCAGGATGTAAGTTTTTGCCATCACCTTTTTTTGTTTTTGGTTTAACTGCTTGTATTGGTCAGCTTCGTTAGGCTAGCTATTCTTTTGGATACAAACAACGTATTCAACCAACATTGCAGTAACGTACAAGAGAAACAAAAACAACATAAATACGAACGACACGGAAAAAGCTTAAAACGCTCAACTTAACATCTTCCTGTTCGTCCAGACCTCAATCTTCAACGCATTTACATCCTCATGTCAAAAATAGTCCCACTAAATAAAAAAACAAAGACGTCAAAGATTTCATACCGACTCTTCAAACAGTTGATGATGATCATGTTTGTCCAGATGTGGAAAGCAGAATATTTCTCAAAGGTCAGTGATCTATAAAAGTGACGAAAGTGGCAGGAATGGCCGCTGTCCGCTCCCCTTCACACAAATGGGCTATCCGATCGGAAAATGTCTGAGTAGCTCTTGCCATTTATATGCTCGGTGTGGCTTTCAATGCTATAGCAGCGGTGGACCTCAGTAAGCGACGATGCCACGTAAGAAGCCGAGCGGAAGATGTCGGCGTTGGCAAACGTTCCGGCAAACTGCATCCGCTGCAGATTCCAGTGTCTCCGAAGGACAGTCTGGACCTGCAAAAAAAAAAAGAGCATTTCATTAATTCGTTGTGGGATTTTTTATTTTCCATAATGTTTTTTTTTTTTATTAGTAAAAAAAAAAAAAAAAAACATTGTTACACAGAAAATTCCAATAGTTATCAAAACTTTTCATGCAGCTTTAATCATTAAAGTGAGGGTTACATAAAACATGTCTAATTTAGTGATAAACTGTTCTTTCTGTACGTACAAAAATGAGTAAAAATATACATTTTACCAAAAAGGGTTTAAAACTAGAAACTAACTTCAGAAATAAAAAAAACAGAGTTTTGGAAACTGTTAATAACTTTATTTTGGGTTTCAAACTGGTCTTACTTTTGTTTTTAAATTACATAAAACATATATAGAAATAACAAATAATCAAAAATGTTAGCACTGAAAATAATAAAAACACAAATTTAATATAACTGCATGATGTACAAGAATGATAGCATGTTAGCTAACTGCTAAATCTTTCTAAGTAAGAATTAAAAGGTCACAATATTACACAGTCACAAAGCTAGCACTAAATAATGTCAAGATTTTTACAACACAACCAATAACAATACATTTGGAATGGATCATGAGAAAGTTAGCATCCCATAATTGCTAATGGCTAAATATGAATACATTTAAACTAAAAGGTCAGAAAAGGGGGAATATAACCCAACAAACACCAAACAGAGATTTTAAATAGTCAAAGCACATTTAGCTCTGGACAATACCAAGATTTTACAAAACAACCAATTAAAAATATTCCACCAAAAAAAGGTTATCTTTGCAATTTATGTCTCACCTCTCCATTGAAGAAGCAGAATATTGTCGAAACCAAAAGACCCTGTAGTTAAGACAAAGCAAGAAAACACCTTCCATAAGTTAAGGAGTAGAGATTGGCCTACGGCTGCTATTGTTGCGGCCAGTCATCGATTCTTTTAATAGTATTTAGTCAAGGGGAGTGCACTGACCTGGTGGTGCATGAGGATGTTCATGATGTACAGATAGATCTCTGCGATCCAGTGATCGTGGGGCTTGTAGGCCAAAAGAACGTACTGGATGCCGAGCAAAGGGATGAGGATGAGGGTGGCTCTCACAGCCCTCATGTACAGACTGGACTCCGCCTGGTGCGTCACTCTAAGCTTGGTGATGAGAATCCGAACGATGTTTAACAGGAAGAAAAAGTTCACCTAAAAAGTAAAAGGTGCACTTTGAGTGGAAGTGCTCCCTTAAATTGCCTGGACCACAATAAACCTGACCGGATCGTACCGCTCAGTGGAAACAAGGCTTTTGAGCCATGGAGTCGTCACGGTCCAGTTCATACACTGTAAATTTGTAAATAAATAAATGAAGTACCCAATTGATTAAAACCACTAAAAGTCTGGGATTTCTTTGCATATGTCAGTATTTGGTGTTGCACAACCCCAGCTGTAGAAGTGTCAAACCAGAAACGGTTTGGAAGGGCCACGCAGTAAAGTCATTGAGGCCACATCTGCCACTTACCACCAATGCAGCACAGATGGGAGCATGGATGACGTACAGCAGGGACGTAGCAGGGCTGACCCAGCATCTGTAAACGCCAGGGACATTTGCTGACTCATCTCAATGTGTCATCAGTGTGAACAGTGATTGATGGCGTCAATCATAAAGACTCACTTGTCATTGTAGTAGTATTGGCGCGCTATTGAATAGATGACCGCTGGCACAAGTGGGAAACCTGCAAAAGTACGTTTGGAGTCGGTTTGTAAGACGTCTTGAGATATTTTAGTTGAAATCTTTAAACAGAAACAAAAGTGTCACCGACCCCAGCCTAGCAGGTAATACCACAGAAGGTGCTGTTTTTCGGCGAACACCGCCACAACGATCAGGGTGTGCAGGTAAATTCCTTCACAGAGCATCCAGAAGTAGTTACAGCTCATGGTGTACATCTGGATGAAGGCGAGCAGCTTGCAGCTGGCCTGGAACAAGAACGAGAGATGACGGAAAAAGATCTAGGTACGATGTCTGCTGTTAGCCTGATCACTCACAGTGTCCTCCTTCTGAACCAAGAACCACGTAACGGTCACTACTGAGTTCAGCACAAACGAGAAGAAGAGGTTTTTGTGTAGCGTTATCCTCTGGCAGCTCAGACTTCTGTGGACATCAGGGAGGGAAACATTTAAATGACTATTTTTAACGTTGGAACTACAAGTTAAGCGCTAATTTAACTCACTTAAAATAGAAGAAGATTCCTAAAGATAGGAGCAGGGATACGAGTGACAGTCCATGGCCAATCATTATCAAGTAGAAGTGAGTCATTGCAGCCTGCTAATAAAAATATATATATATATATATTAAGGACATAACAGCTACATAATTAATTCTTATACCAAAAAAACAGGTTTTTTTCTCTTCTTACCGTGCCGTGATGTGTAACGTTAGCTTTGCAATTCGTGTAGTCCGTCCATGTTCGATTTCCTGTTGGGTGGCGCCACCACTCTCCAGTGTCTGTGCAGACTTTGGTTGCCATTGCTGCTCAAGGAGGTATGTTGTCATAAAAAAAAAAAAATCACTAAAACACAATTATTTTTCATTTCTAAATATTATTTTGGTGCTTGAACTAACCATAAACAGTAAAAATTCCCACTCCTAAAAATGCCAACATAACATGAACACGGGACATTTTGAAACAATGCAGTTCTGTTGCAAAACTAAAAATACACCCTGATATTTCTTTAAAAAAAGAAGAATCTTATTTTGAAGGTTTTTTTTGGTTTATTTAGCAGCATCTCCATAAGAGCAGCACCTTTTTGTAAAAAAAAAGTGGCAGAAACTCACCTTGAGTGTCAAAGTCCTTGTAGTAGCCTGGACAGTTTTGCTCTGTTTCTCCAGGTTCAGACTGGTCCCAACACAACCATCCATCCCACGTTATGTTGCACAACGGTCCCACTTCCAGTAGCAAAGCACATGGATCCGTTAGACCAGCTGACATTTTCTCAATAACCATCTAGGTTTAAGCTTGTTTTGGTTTTATTTAATAGTTAACAGTGATGAAAGGTTGTTTTTTTTAATGTAGGGTTTCAAATTGATTACCGTATTTCTGTGGTGAAGGGCGCACCAGATTATAAGGCGCACCGTCAATGAATGGTCTATTTTCAAACTGTTTGAATTATGCGAAACGTCAGAGTCCCTCAGTCAGTTTATTAACTGCGTTCACAGTAAGTCTAGAACTTTTTTGTAACACATTACACATTAGCCACGTTAGCATATTCACAATACCTGCAACTTCCTACCTTGTTTGCAAAATCTAAAAAAAATGATGGATAATACTAAAACAAACATTACTGTGACTACGCTAACTTCCAAACTTGTTAGGAACACGTAAAAAACAAAATTTGACAAAGCTCGCGTTCTGTTAGCCGTGTTAGTGTACTTACAATACCTTGAACTAATAACCTTGTATGCATAACCTAAAACAATAAGCCGATATCACAAACACAAACATTAGTGTGACAACAGTAACTTCCAACCTTGTTAGCAGGTTGTCAAAAACACAGTCCGACTCCGCTACATGTTAGCCACATTAGCGTATTCACAATACTTGTAACTCCAAGCTATGTTTGCAGCATGTTAAAAAAAACCAGAATGTTACAGCTAAAACAAACATTACTGTGACTACGCTAACTCCCAACATTGTTAGTGACATGCAAGAAAAACACAATCCAACAAAGCTACACAGTAGCTGTGTTAGCAGCTTGTGAGCCCAACCTTGTGAGCAATACGTAAAATAAACACAGTTTGGCATTGTGACACGTTAGCCGCGTTAGTGTACATTCACTGTTAACACCAGATCAAATATTTCTGACAGAGCGCAGTGCCAGTCCTGCTCACCGTTGCTTTTTGTTTTGGCGTTTGATTCTTTCAAAATCCTCTGGAAGCACTGGAACTGGGCCATGACAATTTGTTTATGCTGTTTAGGCGAATCTGTCAGAGGCTCCTGAGATGTTGCCTCCACTAGCTAATGGATTAAAAAGTTGACAAGCACAAAATAGGAGAAAAAATGTCAAGATGCATAAAAAAAGGCTGTGGATTAGAAATAGAATTTTAGATCACTTAAAACATATTTCTGTCATTTTCACAGATTTCTATAATTAAATCATGCTACTTTTGTTCAACTGTCTCTTTCCATTGGCTCGGGTTACAAATCTAAAACTATTTGACCTAGCTGAAATTAGGATAGATTAAAATTTACATGTGAAACTCATTTACATTTTGAGCACTGGCAATTACTGTCAAACAACAGATACCAAAATATTGTTTGATTTTTAAAGATCTGTATAATGGGTCAGAAAATAAATATTTATCTCCTACAAACAAACAAAAAACCAATGACTCTGTCCCTCACAGACCTGTTACTTCTTCTTTAAGAAGCTCTTCTGTCCTCCACTGGTTACCTGTTTTGTGGTCATGTGTTTGAACTGGTTATCTATCAGACAGCAACCTCTCCTCCTTGACCAATACCAAAAACAGTCAAAGGATAAGACCATAGAGTTGTCAAAGGACATCAGATACCAGACCAAAGAGCTGTCGAAGGACACCAGAACAACATTGTAGACTTGAACAAGACTGGAATGAACCAATCTACAATAAGCAATCAGCTTGATGAGAAAACATCTACTGTTGGAGCAGCTGTTAAAAAACTTAAGAAATAGATCAAGATCAATGATAATCTCGCTCCACCCGGAGCTCCATCCAAAATCTCACCTGGTGGACTAAATGACCTAAAGAGGAAATGGCTCAGAACTACAGGGGGGAACTGATCAATGACCTGAGGAGAGCTGGGTACACAGGAACAAAGGTTACTATGGTAACAAACAACGTCATCATGGATTCAAGTCCTGCAGAGCTCAAAAGGTCTCTCTGTCTGAACCAACACATGCCCAGGTCTGTCTAAAGTTCTCCAGAGACCATCTAGATGATGACGAAGATCAGGAAGGTCATGTGATTAGATAAGACTAAAATGGGACTCTTGGTTGAAACACCAATCTTCATGTTTGGAGGAAAGAATGCTGAATAACACCACTCCTACTGTGAAGCATGGGGGTGGAAACATCATGGTTTTGGGGATTCTTTTCTGCAAAGAGGACAGGACGAGTGAGCCCTCTGAAGCAAAGGATGAATTGGGTCATGTATGGAGAGATTTTGAACCAAAACCTCCTTCCATCAGTGAGATCATTGAAGATGGATCTTCCAGCACGACAATGATCAAACACATCGCCATGACAACCAAAGAGCGATTATGTAAAAAGCATCTTAAGGCTTTGGAGTGGTCTAGCCAGCCTCTGGACCTCAATCCTAAAGAGAAATTTTGGAGGGAGTTGACGACAGCTCCAAATGATCACAGCTCTTGAGAAGATCTGCATGGAAGAAGGGACCAAAATACCAGCAATAAGGTATCCAAACCTGTTGAAAACCTACAAGAAACCTTTGACCTTTGTCATTGAAACTAGGGTTCCATTACAAACTATTGAGCTGAACTTTTGTTATTGATTTAATACTCATGTATTTTCTGCACCGTTACACAAATAAACTCTATAAAAATCAAACAAAGTGATTTCCTGGTAGTACATTGTCATGGACAGAACCATTTGATGGTCAAATCGTTCTTTTTACAAAAATGAATCCAATTCAGTCTTGCAGTAAATTCTATTTTTAAGAGTGTAAAAAATTATTCTAAGAGATATTTCAGAACTCTTGAATAACAAAACCACTTTGTTGATAGAAGTTTAGGGATTTTAATTTAAATATTTAGCTTTTGAAAGACTGAACTGGAAAGTAGAAAATTTCACATATTGACTAAATTTGACATCCGTTAAATCATTTGATGGGGAGAAAATCCCGACCTTATTAAGGGAGAAGAGGACCGGAAGGTAGACGATGAAGCTCAGATCCATCTGTGCTCTGATCTTCATACAGGTCCTAAAGAAAAGAAAAGCAAAAAAACCACCAAAACAAATATAGATCTTCCAAATGCAACAATGCAGGTTCTTAGAAATAAATAGATCAATACATTCTGCTGAAAAGATTTTAAACTGTCGGGATTCTCGTTTGCGTTGTTCAAAAAACCAATTTCAGTCTTGGGTTTATATAATAAATCAAGTTCTATTCCATGTTCTTCTATTAAAAAACACTTTTTTTGTGTGACACTGAAAAGCTGTAGTACTTTTAATGGCCTTCTTTTTTGTTTATTTATTAAAGAATGACTGCAAATACTGAGCTAACATTTAGTAAACAAAAGCCTAGCTTAAAGCTATCTCTGAAAGTGTTTTCAAGAAATAACATTTTTTCCATCACTTTATGATTTTCTTGACTCTAAACTACTTCTTTTGTTGGAGAACTTTTGACAAACCTTCCAAAATAAGAACAATTTAGCACAAATTCTATGCTTAAAAATTGAGCCTAAAATGAAGTTTTTAACACATTCTGAAAAATACTGGTCTTCCTGGCCTTTTATTGACAAAAACGTAACTTATTTTTGCTTTAGTATGCGCAGTATGATTTATTCTGATGTAAAAAATGATATAAAGTTTTCATACATCAAGTATTCTTAAATCTCTTGCCTAATCTTGAATTGTCTTTATGATTGTGGTTCCTCTGATGAACCAATTTAAAGATCTCAGGATTAAAAAAGATAAACTTGCTGTTGTAATGAGATAAAGTAGCACTGAGATGCCCTTCCAGAAATGTTTTTGTCAATAAAAAAAACACGCTGAAACAAACAATAATATCATATTTTTCAGATTTTTTATATGAATCTCATAAATCTGTTTTAAAAAATATTGAAAAAAAAAACAATTACTAAGACATCATTTTAATAATTGAAATAATTTAAAAAAAACATTGTTTTAGTATAAAATAATGTTCAAATTTCAGATACAATTTTTGAGGATTCTTTTTTTCATGCATGCTAAAATTATGTTTTGCTTTTTGTTCTTTGTCCTTCAAAATCTCTGCAATTGTTGGCAATAGCCTAGCTAATGCGTCCAGCTGATTTACGTTAAAAATAGGTTTATTTATGCATAAATAGAGTCAGCGTTTTTAATTCTCTGAGGGAGGTTTTTTGGGATGTCAGGGTCACCGGTTTGACCTTTAGCTTCCTCTGTTCCCCGCGGCTTCCTTCCTGCACCCTGAATGCTGAGCAGTTTCACTGAGGTTTAGTCAAAACGTATCAACATGTCAAAAAGGGAACTCCATCCCCCACCCCCGTCGCCCCACAACACTTCTGTCAGCAATTTTAGCCGCCATCTTGAATCTTTAAAAAAAAACAACCTTATCTTTCTATTTTAATCTATCGCCTCTTAACTCCTCGAGCATAATAGGGAAGCTACTTGGGAATAAATGTTGGTTTTAAAGTTTGTTTATTTTGACTGGCAATAGCGTGGTGAGCTTGCAAAAGAGGTAACGTTCGCTAGTTTTTAAAAAAGTAATGCAGTGAGAATATTAGACATGAATCGCTGGCTGAAGCTGAATGAAACAATATGACATACGTTAAGAAACTATCAGAAATGTGGGTAAAAAAAAAAAAGCCAGTTGCCAAGGAAATCCAAAACTTTACTTTGGCTCATTCCTTTAAAAATCACATAAACATGTTTGTCACCCCCAGACAACCAAAAAATGAAATGGTCGCTATGGAGAAAAACCAACAGGAAAGCTGACATTAGAACTTTTTTTTTTATGAATTTATCACATGCAACTGTGACCAGGCTAGCAGCGGCAAAACGGGGGCAGTGAAGGGCCTGAAGGAGCAGCTCAGCCAGGGAGGGCAGGTAAAATGGGAGTAATGAGGCAAAATGTGCCAGCCATGCCATGCAACGTCGCTCACAGCTTCAAATATATATATGATGCTGATATGATTTGTATGCATTTACGGTATTTACTCTGCAAACAACCATTTGCTGTTTTCCTGGTTTAGTTGTGCATAAAAGAGTTTATCCGTGCACGGAAAATGGTTGTCAAATGAGTTAAAGTAGTATGGAAAGGTGTTGTTTGGGTGCAATTTCTATTGGAAGTCTTTCTAAAACAAATTCAGGAAGTTTTTTGCACTTTTCTTGTAGATTAAATCTGCTCGAACACACCCAAGCACACGCCGCTGTACTTCCCAAAGGCTCTTACAGGAATGAATGCCACTTCGTTGAGTGAAGGGTCCGAAATGAGAGGACGTCCACACTTTTTCACAAGACGCGCCCCTTATTAGAAACACATTGTTGCTGGAGGCCTCTCTGTGGTGCTGTATAATGATTCCCGTCATCTTGATTTAGTTTATTTGAGCTCAAAAATTTACACTTAGGTAAATAAAACTGAAAATTAGCTATTTTATTCAACACAAACGTGGATTTTAATGTGTTTCTAACATTCTTACCTTTCCAGAAGCAGTGAAAACGGTTGAGTTCAGTGGACTTGAGTATTCCTTCAGTGTTTGAGCTGATGTTTGCTGGGAAATCACGCCGGTCGGATGCTGATTTCCTCAGGAGGAGCTCCTCTGTGTGTTTGGCACAGGAGGCGAGAGGCGACACTGAGCCTGAGGAGATCTGATAAAAAGCCAAATGAGGTGGCGCGTGACATCACTGGACCAATGATGAGGCTCAACCAACATCCCAACATTAACACAATGAAATGATAAACAAAGGGATAAAAATGTGTCTCCTGCAAACCACAAAATTACATAAATATTGAAAGTTGAGTAAAAAAAGAGAGGCAAGCAAGTAAAAACACAAACAAATGTACCTGACTGTCAGTGTTTTTTACATATTTTTTCCATTCAGGCAATCTATGCATTCATTAATCATGTCAATAAGTTATTTTTTAAATTTAAAAGTCGTATTTGTTTCATTTTCAAGGCTTTAATTGGGACGGTCTGCTTCAGCCTTAAACTCGAAGAAACACTGCCCTCTGCTGGCCAAAATCCCTCTCTGCAAGGTTGGTGTTACTATGGTTACGGCCGTCGGAGACCCTTCTCCGTCGTGAAACAAAGCAGATAGCGGCTGTACGGCGGCAAACATTCACCGAAGACTTTTTTGACACCAGAAAAAGAACAATGTGACACAAAAATAAAGGTATTTTTTTTTCATATTAATAAAGCATGAATGACAAATTTTAGGGGTTAGTTTTGACCGGAAGTAGGAGATGCTGGCTTGTTTGTATTAAAGCTAACTGGAGCTCCTAAAACGTAAATAAAAGTATGCCAAAAAGTAACTAGTTGTATCATAAAGTATAAGTATTTAAATGTTAAAAGTATATCTATTTGACCAAAAATGTGACGAAATATACCTTATTTTAATGTAATTGTTTTTTGTAAAAAGTTTTTTTCCATTCAGGTTAATTTTAGTCTGAAAGTTTCAGATTTGACCGGAAATGAGCATGTGCTAGCTTGTTTGTATTTAAGATAATCAGAAGTCTATTTTGTTGATTTTTGACGCGCAAAAATCAACAAAACAGCGCAAATTAAATTATGTAAAAGTGGAGTTGATTTTGTTTTCAATTACATTTGAAAAGTATCTATTTTTTTAAATACATATGTAAAACAAAATAGTTGTAATTTCATTTTTAGCTTGTTTGTAATAGGAAGGTAGTCTGTAAGATAAAGTGGAAATACTAGTTTGTCTGTAATGCTTTTGGGGCCTTTTTGTTTACTCAATCACTTATGAGAACTACAGGGTTTGGGATCCTTTTAAATTTTTGTTTATTCATTTCTGAAATACTTTCTTCCATGACAGCATGTATAGAAAAACCCCCTGGAGGCATGCCCTCCCCGATTCAGTGAGTTTCCGTCAGGACCAAGCTCTGGCCACAACCATTCGGGTTCTGAAGTCCTACGGCCCGACAGCCTTTCTGCTCCAAGAAGACGGGGATGCCCACAGCTACAAGGTGACCTCACTGTGACCTTTTGGATCAGCAAACAGCAGGTTACGCCTAGCTTCTGTCTCTGTCTCTACAGGTGTGTCTGGGGGACCCACATACCTGTACATGTCCCGCCTTCACTGAGGGGGCGGAGCTTTGCAAACACATCTGTTGGTACGAGTCACGCCTGTCATGTTTGATGCTTATGCAGGTCTGGAGGATTTTATTTTGAAATGTAATTAACTTTTTTTTCCTTTTTAATCATTTCAGGATTTTACTTCGGAAGTTCAGATTACCCAGAGGTCATCAGTGTAAGTTTTTCCATTACTTCCTTCTTACAGCACGTTTAGGCAAAAAGTTTCTCCCCGTCATTGACCTTTGACCTCAGGAAGAGGCTGCCATCTTGAATGAAAAGAAAAGTCACTTTTAGGCCCACCTACAAAATTAAACTCCTACGGATTTCGATGCTTCGCCTCCTTACTCATTGGGAACACCATTGAGAAGCTACTTAGGAAAAATTGTTGAATTAGAAGTTGTAGATTTTGAACTGCGTTAGCGTTGCTAACTCGCAAAAGTGGAGTTTCCATCAGTTTCAATATATGTTTTATTATATTATTTTGAAAATTTAAAACATGAATCCTTGGCTCAAGCTGACTGGAATGATATGACATAAAATATAAACATATTAGGAATGTGGGCGTGGTTGATAAAAAAATCTCCGTTGCCAAGGAAATCTGAAAGTTTACTTTTGCAGATTCTTCTAAAAATTAAATTGACCTGTTCGTCATCCCAGGTGATCAAAAACATAAAATGGCTGCTATAGAGATAAAACCAACAGAAAAGCTGCCATTTAGAAAAAAGTGTTTTTTTTTCTTTCATGAATTTGTCACATGCAGATCTGACCATGGTGGCAAGGGCAAAGGGGGAGAGGCGTGCAGCAGCCACAGGGTGGGTCACAAAGGGGGGTGGAGAGGGTGGGGCCGGGTAGATGTCGCTTGTAGCTTTAATGTGTGTGTTTTTTTGTGTGTAGGATTTGTAAACATGCTTTAGCGCTAAACTCTGCACACACCCTCAAACACTATTCTTTAAAAAATGCATCAAAAGGCCTCAAGAAGATGAAGTTCAAATGTCCCAGCTTTGTTGGAGTACCTGAATGCGGTATGGACTTGGCACTGAAATCACCTCGTGTCGATTGAAGGCTTTTGTGTTACAAAGATTAGAAGTTGTTTGAAACTTAACACAAATGAATGAGTGTGGTATGTTACACAGTCTGTGACACAGTTATAAGTGGAAAAAGTTTTCATTTCCTGTTAGGAAAATAATTTGTTGCTCGTTTTATTTTGAAAGGGTCTGCCAGCTTTTCACTTCAAGCTACAAATAACAAAAAAAAAGACGCAATCCTGTGAATCGATTGGAGGAAAGAATAGTTGACTGATAAATCAGTTTGGAGATGAAAAAACAATTGAATTCAATAAAATTATTGAAGGAACAACATCCATGCTTTTAATTTGAAAAATAAGGTTTAAAGCTTCTGTTTTTTCATGTGCAGAGTTTTATTCTAGTAAGTTTTTGGGACTTTAAAAATGTCAGGCTTCCTAGTCGTTAGGTTTAGTGATGATGATGATGAAGTGCAGTGGGTTTGTGTCCAACAGCAGAAACGTCTCCTACTTTCTGATTCCAGATTCCTTCCAGCTTGGACTTGTGGAAAGGCAGCTTTTGGAGCTGCTGGAGGGTTCGCACCAACTAAAGGCCAAGAGGGGCCAGCCCGGCGCTGGGAGCGTCTGCCGGAAGGGGATCGAACCCCAGGATGTTTGTCCCATCTGCCTGGAGGAGCTGCTGCGGAAAAGGCTGCCGGTGTCTCACTGCAGGTGCAGACTGAAACATGACCCCACACAGGAGTTTTAAACTCCCATGGGCCGGTACCGGTCTGTGGGCCACGTGGATCTGGATTTATTGTCACACTTGTTCTCAAACATCAAACCTACTCTGCATGATATGCAGCAAACAACTCTAATGATACAGTGGCGTTGCTAATAAAGATTTAAACACGGTGGGTTTAGGTTTATTATTTAGATTGATTTAGACTTTATTTATTAGTTATTTTTGTTATATTTATCCATTGTACTTTAAAAGTCAGACTAGTATGTGGTTGCTGTCTGAAGTTTAGCTTCCATTTGGACGGTTAAGGACAAAAGTAAAGAAAAGGTCAAGGGGAAAGTAAAGTATAAAGTAGTGCTGTCAATCGATCAAAAACATCAGATTAATGACAATTTTTACTAGGTAAATTTTAGATGACAATATACAGCTTTTGAGCCAAAATAAAAAGGCCAGAAAGAACATTTTTCTTAATTTTTATTGTTTGAAAAGTTTAAATTTGTGAAGTGTTAACTCTGATATTTCAGAAATGTAATCTGTGTGAACAAAACTCATCAGCAGTAAGATAAGCATGACTATAAAGACGTTAAAGGCTGCAGTATTACTCCCAAAAGACATGGATGCTGATGTACAGCCATAAGAAACAAACATTGTGTTTCTGCACTTTCAATGGTCCGGTCACATAGCCCAAATGTTCTATTTTTCCTTATATCTCTATATCAGGCATCTTTAAAAACAAAATTTCTGCTTCATCTTCTACACACAAAAAAAGGAATGACCTTTGACCAGGTGACCTTTCTCTCTGATCTGAAGCTTTATAGAACCTATTGTGACAATCAGCATATATCACTTTCCTTTGCCGCTGCATTCGAGGTCTGCCGTCGGCCCAGCGACGCATTCTCGTGGTTTTTTTTTTTTTTTTTTTGGTTAAAAGTAAAGCTAAAATGGTGTGTCAAACATTAAGAAAAAAATAAGGGAAAAGTTGAGGGAAAATCAAGGGGAAAAAAAGTCAGAAAAAAGCTAAGGAAACAGGTAAGGGAATTAACTAAGGGAAACACAAATGTAAAAAAAAATAAGGGAAAAGTTAAGTCAAAACCAGGAAAAAAATGGAAAAACTTGAGGAAAGAACTAAGGGAAAAAGGAATGTAAAAAAGATAAGAAAAGAATAAGGGACACGTTAAGTCAAAACTATGAGAAAAAAACATTTTGAAAAAAGTTAAGGGAAAGCACTAAAAGAAAAAATATGTATATTATGAAAAAATAAGTGAAAAGTTAAGAGAAAATCAAGTAAAAAAAAAAACTAGGGCAACTAAGGGAAAGAATTAAGGGGAAAAATATAGAAAAAAACAAGGACATAGGAAATGTTAAGGTAAAAAATAAGGGTAGGAATTAACAGAAAAAACTACATAAAAAAAATAAAAAAAAGGGAAAAGATAAGGGAAAGAACTAAGAAAAGCTAAGGTGAACGTTAAAAGAATTAAGAAAAAAACGTACTTGGAAAAAAATTAAGAAAAAAATGTAAGGGGAAAGTTAGGGGAAAAGGGACATTTTTAAGGAAAAGTTAAGAAAAAAAATTAGGAAAAAGAGAAATGCAACGAAAAAAAAAAACAAAGATAAAAATATGGGTAAGTCAAAACCAAGAGAATAAACAAAGTTGAAGTAAAAGAAAAAAAGGAAAAGTTGAGGGAAAATCAAGGAATAAGTAAGGATAAATTAAGGGAAAGATCTAGGGGGAAAAGTATGTAAAGGATTGGTAAAATGAAGGGTAAAAAAACTAAAGCAAAAAGTTAAGGGAAAAAGACATGTAAAACCTAAAAATAAGGGAGAAGTTAGGGGAAAAAAACAAGGAAAGTATGGAAAATATAAGATAAAAATGAAGGGTAGGAACTTACAGCAAAAACTTTAAGAAAAAAATTTAAGGGAAAGAATTAAGGGAAAAAGTATGTAAAAAAGTTAAAGGAAACAGTAAGGGAAAAGCTAAGGTAAAAGTTAAAGGAAAGAACTAAGGAAGAAATGTACTTAAAAATTTCGAAACAATTTAAGGGAAAAGTTAAGGGATAAGTTAAGTAAAAAAAAAATAAGGGAAAAGTTAGAGGAAAAATTTAAGGAAAAACAATGAATGAAAAAGGAAGGAGAAAGTTAAGGTAAAAGTTAAGGGAAAGAACTAAGGTATGTAAGGTTTGTAAAAAAAAATTAAGGAAAAGTTAAGGGAAATTCATGGAAAAAACCTAAGGGAAAATCTATGGTAAAAGTGGAGGGAAAAAGTAAGTAAAAAAGTAAAAGGGAAAGTTTAAGTGTAAAGTTAAGGGAAAGTGTAAGACAATTTCCAGAAAACTTGAGGAATAAAAAAAGTAAGGGAAAAGTTAAGGGAACAGATTTAGGAAAGAAGTAAGGGAAAAAGGTATGGGGGATAAACAAGGGAAAAGTAATTTGAAAAGTTTAGGAGAAACATGCATAACATTTTATAAAATAAAGTTCCTTGTTTGGGAAAACTCTTTAAAGAGACATCACTTCAGGTGATATATTAAACTCTTCTCTGCAGCAAAGCTAAATTGGCCACTGTTAAAAAACATGAAATTTTCCTCTGTGTTAAAGAGACATGAGCAGTGGATTATGGATTCATAAAAACCCATGAAAGAATTGTGTGTCATTAAACCTGTTCCTCTCCTCAGGTTCGGTTGCGGCAACAGTGTGCACATCTCCTGCATGACAATCTGGGCGGAGACACAGAGGGTTACCGGTGTGTCAAAGTCCGTGACGTGTCCTCTGTGCAGGAGCACCTTCAGCTCGTTGGTGATGCTGAAGATGCAGGCCAGGAACGCCACAAAGCTTTTCACTGCAGCTGAGCAGGAGAAGCCGGACAGACATATGGGAGTGTCCTGCTACTGCTGCCGGCTCCGTCCCATCACTGGAAGATGCTTCAAGTGAGTATGAACCATCATGGCTGATTCAATTTTTTATTATTTTTATGATAAATATTTCAGTGGAACTGATGCAAGAGATTTTTTTAAATATAAAATGTAGCTAATTTTGTAATTAAAATATATTTTTTTTATTCTGTGTGAAAAAGTTTTATGTCTGCACAAACTAAAAGAAGAGCTGCCGGAAACATATTTTAGCACTATACTCTGTGCACACCCTGAAGTGTGCGTTGCGTTTGAGGATAAATGTGGAATCAATTGTGTTTAAATATTTTTTACGATTTTTAACCTTCAATGAACAAAAACTCTCAGAATTTAAGGGAAAAAAATTGTAGAAAGAATTAGGGACAAAGGGAAAAAAGAATCTAAGAGAAAAATTGACAAGAAATATTTGGGGAAAATTTAGGGAATAAATTAAGGGAAAATTTAAGGGAAATCCTCAGGGGCAAGTTCAGGGAAAAGTTAAGGACATGCTAGGGAATAAGTTAAGGGAATTATTAGTAGAAAAGCTCAGGTAAAAGTTAGGGAAAATGGTAAGGGAAAAAAGAAAAAAATGAGGGTAAACGCAAAATTTAGCGGGAGTTAACAGCAGTTATGGGGAAGTTAAGGGGAAACATCTAAGAGAAAGGTAAAGGGTAATGTTAGAGGGAAAGTTCATGGACAACAGGTTGAACTTTAAGGGGAAAAGTTAAGGAAAATGTTAAGGAAAACATTAGGGGAAATGTTAAGGAAAACATTAGGGGAAATGTTAAGGAAAACATTAAGGGAAATGTTAAGGGAAACATTAAGGTAAGTCAGGTGTCGCCTACAACACCTCTGATGTTAAAGGGGTAAAATGTTTCCATAAAATAGTGATAAGCGATCAACCTAAATCAGCTGATTCTGTCCAGGAGAAAAGCGTCTTTGTGCTATTATTCAAGATTTAAAGTTAGTTGTGTGTTGCACATCGTTGCAAAACTGCTATAATGTAATTTAGTTTTTAACACATTTTTTGGCTACTGTAACTTTTCATAGTTACTTTTCAACTTTACTTTTCAAAGTTTATGCAAAAATGTAATTCCAGCTGATTCACACTAATTGTGCAAACTGTAAACTGTTATGGTAGACATAAGAGCTTGTGTTATTTGGGTGTTGCCGCCAACATCTCAGCAGTTAATTTAATTTTGGTGAACTTTTTTTGTTTTTGTTTTTTCAATTACTGTAAATCAGTTTCCTGCATTATAAACTTGCATTTTTTTTTTTTTACTTCTTTGTGGTCTGGCTTAACGAGTTCCTGAAATCCCTGGTTCTGAAAGGTCCTTCAGGAGAAAACCATCAAACTGAGATTTCCTAAAGCTCCATAAACCTGTCTTGTTGTTTCTTCCAGATGCACAGTTTGCAGCTACATGTTTCTGTGTGAGGACTGCATGAGGAGCCATTTACAGCATCCGCTTGCTTTTAAAACTGTAAGTAAGCAGTTTTTTGGGAGGTTTGTTTTGTCCAACTTAGCCGATTAATCTGGAAAATTCTTCAAGAGTAGAACAGAGGACTGGCGTCTGTGGTTGGAGGGCGAATTGAAGGGAGCAACCTGTCAAGATGGGTAAGTCTTTAAGGACATCCAGATCCTCCATCCCTGGCGTGTGTGAACCCCGTCTCCCCTTCAGCGTTGTTCCAGTGGCGGTGGACCCTCTGCCGGACCACGTGCTGGAAGGCCTGCCTTTTAAGAGATTGGAGGTGTGGTCTCAACTCCTCAATGAGGGAGTGCAATGTCGCCTCTGCTTGGAAAGTTTTAGGCAGGATCAATGCGTCCGGAATCTGCCCTGCAACCACAAGGTAAAGCCTTGCTCGTCAGCTGTATAATCGTTTGGAAGATTTGACTGTATATGAGAACTGGACTGAGTGATCCTGCCTCCCTCACTTTCCAAACAGGAAGTATCTGCTAGTTCCAAAAAAGCTTAAATTCCATAAACTACTTTTTTTTCCCCCATTCAAGTTATAAACTGACCAATCAAATTCCTCAAAAAAGTAGGTGATGCCTGATGGCCCTCCATGCCCACTATTTGAAACGCTTGATTGACATATTTCTTGTAGCCCGCACTTTTGATAACATGAAATATGTCAAGAGAAAAGTTAGGGGAAACGTTTAGGGAAATTTTAGGGGGTAGGTTAAAGGAGAAAGTTGAAAGCGAAAGTTAAGGGAAAAGTTAGAGGAAACATATTGTAAGGGGAAACGTTTGTAGAAAATTTAGGGGTATATAGTTAAGGGAACATTTTGAGAAAATGTAAACAGAAAAGTTAGGGGAAAAAATAAGGCAAAAAGTAAGAAAAGTTAAGGGAAATATAAGAGGGAATTTAAGGGAAAATTTTTAAGAGAAACACTAGGGAAAAATTGAATGTGAAAGTTATAGGGAAAAGTTAGGGGGAAAATTTAGGGTAGGAGTTATGTGAAATGTTAAGGAAACAAGTTAAAGGAAAAGTTAGGTAACTGGGGTAAGATAAAATTAAGGGAAATACAAAATTAAGAGAAGGGAAAGAAAGTTAAGGGGAAAAGTTAAGGGAAATGTTCAGGAAAAAATTAAGGGAAAACCTATAGGAAAAGTTAAGGGGAAGGTTTAGGGAAGGATAGGTGGAAGTTAATGGAAAAGTTAGTGGAAACTTTAAGGGAAAAGGTAAGTGTCTGTCATTTCTATGGCAACCACTCAACAATCACAGTGCACACCCCTATCATTTGAAAGCTGGCTACGCAAAATTAGTCGATAAACGTTTTGAGCGTAGTGGATGTGGGGGCTATCAGGCTCCACTTACTTTTATTGAAGCATCTGATTGGTTAGTTTATAACTTGAATATCATAAAAAAATAAGTCTGTGGGCTTCTTGGAACTAGTTGGTGCTTCCTGTTTGGAATGCGACAGGGGCGAAGTCCAGTTCTCATATGCAGTCAGTGGTTGCTAGTTAGCTAAAAACAACAAAACATCCCACAGTTCCACACAGAGTGTGTAGATCCGATCCTGCGTGAGTCTAACGCCTGTCCACTGGATGGTTATGTCCTGTACTCCGCCCAGATGACGTCACCACACCTCCTAGAGCAAGCCAACACATCAAATGAGACGCAAATGCCAAACGGTTCTTTGCGTTTGAAACCGAACGGCGGTGGTGTCAAAACAGCACTAGCATGTGGCAGCTGTGAAGCACAGACAAACGACGGAGGGGCCAAAGGTCACACCACCCCCGAGGCCTTTCACGTCCAGGGGTTGAGTCTGCAGGTGAAGGTCCCAGACTAAAAGGTTTCATGAAACTTTTTTTGTCTTCGTGTGAAGTTTGAACTATTTTACCTGCAAATATCTACAACGCAGACCAAATGAAACACCTTCAAATAAAGAATTTGTTGACAAATCATCGATTTTAGCTTCATTTTATTAATTAAGTGCACAGCAAAGCAACACTAACAGCACTACGTTTGTTACGGGAGGCAACACAAGAGGCGAGGGGGAAAGAAAAGTCCACACAGAGGGGGCACGCTACACTAAAGTTAGCACAAATACATTCATCTGAAAACCAGAGTGGCAGTGGCGTCGTTTGGAATTCCAATTCCACAAACTACAAAGCGGGATTACAAAAACGTTCTCCAGCTGCTACATTTCAAAGAACCTTTTCTCCCCACCCCAGACTAAGAAGCCGCCTAGCAACACTAAATTCCCGCTTTTCTTTTCTTTCTTTTTTCTTAGCGCTCAGGCTTTCTAGATGAAATCAAACGACACAAAGTATCATCACCAAGAGATGTCGCTTCTATATGTACACAAAACAGAATCATGGAAACTCGATTGTGGATTAGTGGAAGACTCAACGTGAAATTCTTTTAAGGATTTGAGTTAAACAAAATATTGCTATTTTATTTGTCGGTATTCAAACGTGCATTGCTGCTTATTTTCAGCATTTCTGGAGAAGTTAATGTTTTTTTACGAGTAAAATCAGCAGCTTTTGTAAATATGTGGTGTCACTCCTAGCCCGTTTAGGTTCCGAACAACTCATTTCTGTTCAGCGTGACCTTAAAGCTACGTTCACACCAGGCGCAATTTCCACGACAAGTCAGTGTACAAACTCGATTAAAGGTCTTGAGTGTTAAGGTGCGGCACGGCGGACTAGTGGCAGCACGTTTTAGGCTTTGCAATGCTTCCAGAGTTCAGATATCTGAACTTTAGTACAAAGTTTGTGTCAACTAAAAGGTAACAGCTTTGGCCCATGACGTGTTGATGACATCATCAGTGGGCGGAGTCCAAAACCAACATGAGGGAGAATTTGATTGTTCATTTATGATTTTTTTCTTATTTGTATTGAGAAAATAATAAACAGGTCTGAATACTCTGAGTGGTAGCTCCAAAGCATCAATAGACAAGCGTCTGGCAGCAGTGGACGCAAATAGAATACACGAATCGTGTTGGGTGTGAACGTAGCATTACAAGACCTCCCATTTTGACAACTCCAAGGGTGCTGAATCAGAAAAAAGTTTGTCTCAAAATGCACCGGTTTCATTTGAGTAAAATTTTACCAACATTACCTTCATTAAATGTATGGTAGCCATCGAACCTACAGGTTGTATCGCACTGGGCATAAAGTTAGCAAAGAAATGATCACACAAATAAAGTTTGAACCAAAAAAACGACATTCTCCTTCTTGTCTCCGACTCGTCCCAAATTAGTTTCAATTTGTTTGAGAAACTGTTGAAACTAAATTGAGACCAGTTTGAGACACCTGCTGGCAAAATAGCATTTAACCCTTTAACATCTGAGATGTTGCTGGCGATGCCTAAATAACACAAGATCATTGACATACCGTAACCCTTTGACGGATGTTGTCAACGTGAGGGAAAATTTAGGGGATCAGCGTGAATCAGCTGAAACACAGTAGTAACGGAAAGTGTTTCTCCGTGACAGAATTAGCATGTTTATGTTCATTGCGTAAATGCGTCACAACTGTAAAGTGTTGCATATCAGCACAAAGCTGCTTTTCTCCGCTTCAGAATTTGCTGGCTTTACGTTATTCGCAGTTAAAGAGTGTGTTAAAGGGTTAAAGGAACAAAAAACATGAAGAATCTTACATTCTTAGACGTTTGGTTTGTCTTAGCTTACGTAGAACCTTCAGTTTAAAAGTCATTTTAAGTAATAGGAACTGAACACTTTTCAGATGTTTGGGAGAAAACCAGATTGTTTGAAAGTCTGACTTTCTATTCAAAATAAAATCAAAATCATCAACGCATCGGCCGTTCTGGCTACAAATTTAATGAAAAATGTCACAAGAGAAAAATTATTTAGTGACTCAATTACATGAAACCAAGAAGGTTCAAAAACGGAGTGCTTCTCTGCTGCTGCACTGACTTACAATATGACTTATAACATTAAAAGGATGTGATTCTATTATGGTTTATCCCCTGAACAAAAGTATAAAGTGTCCAGAGAACCAAACGTGATTTCTTTTTTTATTTTACCTAAATCCTAAAGTGTAGCGTCGAAATCCGACATGGAAAACGATGTTTGTGCAGAAACGGTAAAACATTCATTTTCATGCATACAAAAGTGGTTGTGGACCTTAAAACCTTGAGTTTGAGGCAGGAGCCTCCAACGGCAGCATTTCTGTACAACAAATACTTCCCCTCCGGCGCGGCGACCCTTCACGCCTGAGGACCGAGAACTTGGAAAGCCTTCTGAACTTTCGGCAGGCATTTCTGGTGAGGGTAAGTGCACTGTGTCCATCTAGCAAACCTCCCAGATTTACGTCCAAACTGCGGTTCGTTGAGATTACAGGCAGTACTGCTACGGTCACAAATACAACTGCCACCACTCGATGGGGAGGCATCGGCAGAATCAAGATTTTTTTTTAAATTGTTCGCGTGGTTATGAATGTAGATGGCGGCCATCAAGTGTGCAGAATGGACCGCTTTTGAAATACCCTCAGGCTACCGGGCAGCTGGCGGCACTTGATATGGATGGGCGCCTTCCGGAGACATTTACACATCGTCTAATCAGAGCTACTGCCGCCCGGCAATCCAGCTGCCACCGCCCAGCTGTCACCTGATTTCATAATGGCGTCCTCTCCACCTATTATTCAACTGCCAGGAGATACTGACCGAAGTCAACTTTTAGAGAAAAATCTTCCGTTTGCCATAAAATTGAAACGTTTCCTACAACCTCCGTAGCCAAAGTGCGTTGTGTAAAAATGCACTACCGCCTCCCAATTACAAATGCCACTTTTTGGCCACTTGCCGAATTTGCAGAAAAACTTGTATTAAGGTCGCTGCGCAGTGGCATTTTGGGATATGTGACCGTAATCTAAGAAGGCACCCTGTTTTTTCATTCCTTTCCTGGATGGGGGTAGGGGAGGGGTTTGCTGTGAAGAATCTCGCTGGTGATCTTACCGGTTGAAAGAATGAAAGAACAAGGTGTAGAAACTTTTCGCGCTGGATATGCTGCTTGTTTTAAGCGAGCTTAAAGACTCTTTGGCAAAGTTGACAATGTCCGACAAAAAAGGGGCAAATCCTTTGAAGAGAGTTGGAATCCAGTCCACAAGGGTGGGATTTGTTCCCAGTCCCTGAGAACTTCTGGGTTTTAGGGATTTGTCTCCTAGCTTCTCTTGGTCACCGGTCTACCTTCTCGGACGTGTTTGGTACTCCTCTTGTCCGCCTTCCCCTTCTCCCTCACCTTCCTCAGACGCCTTGGAGGCGGGGTACCTCTCGACTCGCTGTCCTCCTGAGCGCTAGATGCATCCATCCCGTCCCGCTCCTCTGGAATGTTGGGAATGGCCCCACTGCTCCCGTCTAAAATGTTCCTCAGGGAGGGGTCCTCCGGCGTGCATGTGGCAGTGGTACCACTCTCGCTACTACTGAGGTCCTGTTCCTCACTGTGCCGCCCCCCTCGGCCATGAAGGTGCAGGGACGTGCCCCTGACTGCGGGTCTGTCCCGCTCCGTCTCCCGGATGCTCTGCTGAGGCTCATTCATGTCGACGCCAGAGTCCAGGCTGGTGTCGTTGCTGCTCGGTGGGCGGTGCCGGCTCTGGAGTTCGATGATGGAGTGGCGAACCTGGGCGGCTGGTTTCCCATCCAGGGAGACAAACCAGGCCCTTGGGTGAGACGACGACGACTTCCCGCGCCCTAACTCCAGCAGGGTCCGCTCAGAAATACCTTGCAGCTCGGCGGACATACCATGGCCACTGCTGAAGGCCCCCATTCCAGCCGCCTCGTTGAGGGTACCTGGCACAGAGACCGAGGATTCCAGGAGGTTGTTGTAGCGCCCCCACATATTAGCGTTGGGCCCTTGCCCTGGCGGTGGAGTCTCTAGAGGCTGGGGATCATCCGAGTTGCTCTGGTGTGGACTTGCACCGCCTTGGCAGTGGTGGTGAGGAGCTTTCGGTAGCGTCTGGGTATAACTGTCCTTGTTCACCGGCTCTGAGTGGGCATCATAGTCGGCTCCATTCCTGGGAAATGTGGCAGACTTGCAACCTGACAACTGCTGCTCCTGGGCACCAAATAGCTCTGGAGCTTGGATTATGGCCACGGGTTGGTTGTAAAGGTGAACCAGCTTGTCTTGAAAGAAGTTATCTGAAGAGTTCAAGTTGGCCCGGTTCTGCTCCGCCTTCTCCTGTATGCGAGCCACCTCGTCACTGTTGATGTACAGAGACGACTGCTGAGAGGCTTTCTTCCGATCCAAAGCGATGTTATCGTACAGAGAACCTGAAGGGAGAGTCCCTGGATCCTCCACGTAGATGTTGTAGTTGGCCTTGTGCCGGGGCGTGGACAGCGTCTCACACTGGACACTGCACGAGGCTAGGCTGTTGTCTCCAGACCGGAAGAGTAGGCCCTCCTCCATGTGAGTGGAGGTGGTTTGGTCTTTCTTCAGCACTGTGAGCTTCGAGAACCGCGCCGTCCTTCTCCTCCTCCTTCTTTTAGGTTCTTGATAGGCCCCTCTGGTTAAGAGAGCAGAAAGACCAGGGTCACATCTGAAGCACAAGGTTTAGAAACGTGCAAATACTTACTTGCAGTGACACAAAAGCAGGGACAGAAATCCAACGACGACCGCCAGAGTTCCTCCCAGAATTCCCAACAACAGGTAGGTGTGGTACGAGAGGAAGTCCATGGAGTTTCCTTGCCCAAAGTAAATGTTCCGCATTTATCAGCGACAAACTGACAGTTTGAATGGTGTTGCGTTGGTGAACGGAGGATACCTTTTGATGAAGGATGAGGGGCTGCAATCCAGTATCCCAGATGGGAGGCTGTATAAACCCACACCAGGTCATCGCCCACCGCTTTGACCACGCCCAGACCGTGGTTCTCCCACGCACCTTCGGAAAGCGTCAGGATTTTAGCGCCATGTTGGTATGCTAACGGCGCGATAACGTGAGAGATTTCCTCCTACCTGTTTTCAGGTTGAAGGCCCAGGCCGGGACGGTGTCAGCGGCCCTCAGGTCGGTGTTGCGCCCCAGCGGCAGGCTGATCTGGATGGGCCCTCGAACGTGGAGCTCAACTCCTTCAGAGAAGAGCAGGACACTGACAGCCGCCACCGCCTTCAGCTCCATACTTCTGAACACTGCAGATTTTAATCACATTTCAAGGAATATTTTACAATTTACATAAAATAAAAGATTATGTGAAAATCTGCAGAAAACTCAGAAATTAGCAGTGTTCTCTCCTTGCCTGATTTGCTGCTGGTGATTCCCAGCGTGCAGTTGGTGCAGTCCTTTCCCAGGTGGTGCTGTGGTACGGTCAGGAACGCCGCCACCGAGGAGATGTTGCCCCTGTCGGGGAGTGTGAGGAGGCTTTTGGGGAACCGAACCTTTGGTTCCGAGGAACTGTCTGTAAAGGCAAGACGGACTTGTTTAGGTGGAACTTTCAGAAGTCTGGCGTGCGTTTTTTATCTGTCGTTTTTGGAAATGCTTTGAGGTGCACCTGGTAACTTCCTAGTGATGAGCAACGAGTCTTCAAACAGCCAGATGTTTCCCTGACTGTGAGGGAGCAGCGACAGCGTCACCACGGAGAAAACTGCAGGGTGAAAGAGAGGCAATTAAAAGAAACAAACAAATGACTAATTTGCTAAAAATGTACATGTGTTTTTCAGAAAAAAAGTTGCAGTTTTTGCGTAGTTTGGCCAGGGGTGCGTCTTATATGTGATTTACAAACTTTAGCAACAACCACTAGAGGGCACTGTAGGCGTATATCAGTATTTGCCACCAACAGCAACGCAGAAGAAGAAGTGCTGCTAAGTCATTTGCTACGTACACGCCTGGCGTGTGCAAGTCGTTCTAAATGCGGTTCTCGAATGTGCTTTTAGCATACAGCTATCACATTAGACTGTTGTTACCCGATACTAGCGCATGGACTTACAGTTGGAGGAGGCTTGACGCAAAACGTCAAAGGGGTGCAAATCTCCCGACTTTTTCTTTCACAGCTCTATTCCGGTACACGAAAGGCATGGTGTCATAAAACTCTGACTGGGCACAAACGGCAATTATTAATTTCTCTTTCATGATCAATTTTCAAACAGTCGGCACTTCTGTGAATTAAAGGGACGCCATCCAATGGACTCTGTTTTGTACGCAGAGTCCAAAAACGGACTTAGACTTAGTCAAAAAGGGTTTGAACACGGAAGCCTGAATATATGTATTTACAAAGACTTTTCATTGAAAGTGAGCGCTTAAGCGTGTGATGCAGAGGGCAGTGTGAACGTAGCTCAAGACAACTTATCTGACAACTTTCTGACTGTATTATAATCAGGGCTGTCAACATTAACGCGTTATCATACACGATTAATTGAAAAAAAAATAACGCATTAATATATATTAACGCAAATTAATCACACTCACAAAGCAACCCTTTTCCGTTTGTTCAGACTTCCAGGGAATATATATATATTTATTCTAATATTCTTACCTTTTCTGTTAATAACATTTGCTTTTTACTGTGAAATGTCAGATCTTTTTCAAGTATTTTGTTAAGTCAATTTCTCGCAAAAGTGCGACTTATTCTCCATTGCGACTCGTGTGATTTTTTTCTTTTTTATTACGCTTTTTTTTTTGGCATTTGCGACTTTTACTCCAGCGACACTAACGTGTGATGTTTTCTTCGTTATTTTGCTTCTTTTTGCGTCTGTGACTTACACTCCAGAGCGACTCAGAGTGTGGAACGTCCAGCAGATAGTCTCCAGCAGACGGCGTGATCAATAGCACAAGAGGGAGGTGCTTGTTCAGCACCTGCTTCAGCCTCCTTCTGTTATGTTTACACCCGCAGGGACAATAGTCTGGAGTGACCCCCCCCTTCCATGGAGGACAAAGACACCACCCCCGTGACTCAACTGTACAGACCCACATAAAGAGGGAGTTCTCCTCACTCACGGGGTCTCTTTGCGGTGCTCCAGGGCAGGGGGTTGGGGACGTAGCCCTCCTTGGTTCCCAGCAGCGTCAGGCCCGAACCGGGGTCGTACTCCACCCAGAGCAGGACCTCCCCCATCGCGTCGGTTTGAGCCGAACTCCTCAAGGTGTGGTTGACATAAAGGCCCACAGAGGCCCCTGGCAGCAGTTGGCGGGTCACCAGGTCCCGCACCAGGACCTTGAGGGCAAACCCTTGGAGGGGGCAAAGGAGACCCGGATTGAGACAGGTGACAAAGTGATGAGGCAAGCACAACTGAGCAACCATCCATGAATTACACACCAAGGCCAGATCTGTGGGGGGGGTCTAGACCCTCATCCTGATATACTGTGTATCTTGACCTCACCACAGTCAACAAAGGTTAAAGTTCATTCACATACTCCCCATAAAAGGCCTAAGTAGCCTTCCCCTCCCCCATCCTTCCTTTGGCGTACCTGCTGTCTGACTCGTGGGTGTGGGCACGCGCCGCGGGTCATCCGTGTCTCTGACCGCGACAGTGAGTCCATTGTCCCCGGTTGAGGAGGATGAGGAGAAGGTAGAGGAGGGCGCCGCCCTCACCGCTCCGTCCAGGCAGGAGATGAAGAGCAGCCAGCGGAAGAAGAGGAGTGGCGCGCGGCGATCAGCGGCGGCCATGGCCGGAGGACATAACGGAGCGCGTGGCACGCGCTCGACAAGGAGGTCCGGCTGCGGTCGCGTGCGTCACGAAAAAGGCCTCGTGCCGCTCGGTTTCTGTGATCTTCGGTGCGGACGGAGAAAAGGATGCTGAGGCTAGAAAAGATCGTGTGTTCAAGCGGGAGGTGCCAATCCGTCGCGGAAAAAAAAAAAATTAAAAAAATATAAGTGTGTGTGTAGAATCACGTCAGAAGCCTAATTAATTTAAAGAAGTAATAGAAAAAAAAAGAAACACAAACAATTATGAGTAAAAGTCGGGAATATGTTTTTAAATCGTTTTTTTTTCTACCGTTAATGAAAAAATAGTCAGAGTAAGGTGTCATTCTGTTTAAAGCTTCTTTGCAGTGTCTGGAGAAGTTACGTCACACTGGTATCTTACGACCATCCTTTCTTGTGATGTCAAACAGATTTACTGAAGGGACTACGAAAATGTAAAAGTAAAATGTATATTAAAAGGCGCGATTCATATTTTTGCTGGTTTTAACTTGAATTTTAATTGATGATTAAAAAACCTATTTTTGAAACATTTTTACTTGTTAATGCTATCAATGACAACGTTTTTACTAAAAGTAAATGTAAAAAGTATTTAGGGTTGCTGGGAGGTCAGAGTGTGAGCTTGTGTAATGGTGTCTTACATGATAAAAGCTTTGTAAACACAAAATGATGAATGAAAAAACTGAAAAATTGTGTTTTAAACACATAATACACAATAATATATGTAAAGAAAAATACGCTGTCAAAAAAAAAAACATGCGCAAATTTTGTTATGGAAATCTTGACTTTCCCCTCACTTCCTGTTTGCCAGTTTGCACTCAGGCCTGCGAACATGCTGCAAATACTCTCGTACATAGAGAACATATAGGCTACAAAGAAAATGACCATTAAAATTGCATTTCTAAGTGTTCATTCAAATCATTTTGAATCAGGAGCAGATGAAATAAAATGCCCTTTGAAAAAGCTTGTAGTTGTGACGTAAAAGCTACAATCAACAGGCCACAAGCTTTCTGCCCCTCCATCACTTTATACATTTAAGATTTTTAATATTTTTACTCTTTTTGTTTGTAGGTAAACTAAAAAGGAGGAGCAAAAACTGTAACCAATTTAAAAGATGAATTTTTGATTGACTGTCAGATACACAAAGACATCAGCGTTCCTCAGGCTCAACCTGACACTCAGTTTGAGACAACATGGTCCAGAAGTCCTTCAATGGTTCCTCTTAGGTTGCAGTTTGCTGCCATCTTGTGGTACTTCTGTGTATTAGGTCAACACATCTCTAATCACGATTCTCCAAGTTCTCCCACTTAGAAAGCTGAGTTTGGTCTATAAAGTTCATCATTTAAAAAAAAAACTGCAACTGTAAAAGACAGTCAAAAATGAATCAGCCTTATCATGATGGTTCCACCCCCATGCTTCACAGTGAGTATAGTGTCCTTTAGCATTCTTCCTCCTCTAAACACAGCAAATGGTGTGTATATCAAATAGTTCCATTTTCATTTGGATCACATGGCTGTCTTCCAATCCTCCTTTGGATCATCCATATGGTCTCTGGAGAACTTTAGATGTTCTGGACATGTGCTGGTTTAAGCAGGTGAACCTTTGGAGAACAACAACGTCATGTGTTACCATAGTAATCTTTGTGACTGTGGTCTCAGCTCACTTCAAGTCATTGACCAGTTTCCTCGTGTTGTTCTGGGCTGTTTCCTCATCGTTCTCAAAATTATTTGTTCCAGGTAGGATCTTTCATGGGTTTCCAGGCGGATGGAGATCATCAGTAATCTTGTATTTCTTCCATTTTCTAATAATCTCTCCAACAGTTAATCTCTTCTCATCAAGCTGCTTGCTTTTTGTAGATCAATTCTTCCCAGTGTAATTCAGGTCTACAATCTTGTCCTTTGTGTCAATTGACAGCTCTTTAGTCTTGTCCCTGGATTCCTTTAAAAGTTTAATTGTCTTGTCCCTGGTGTCCTTTTTGAGCTCTTTAGTCTGGTCTCTGGTGTCATTCGACAGCTCGTAGGTCTTGTTCCTGGTGTTCTTCAACAGCTCTTTGGGCTGGTCTCTGGTGTCCTTAGACAGACCTTTGGTCTGGTCTCTGATGTCTTTTGGTAGCTCTATTGTTTCTGCTGTTTTTAGACAGGGATTTGGTCGGGTCTTTGACTTGTGGCTGCTCTTTGGTCTTGTCCTTGGTGTCCTTCGACAGCTCTTGGTCTTGGTCCTGGTGGAGAGGTTACAGCCTGACTGTTTAAGGGTGTGTACAGGTGTCTTTAACACAGAGAGTTAGCTCAAACAGGTAGCATTAATGCAGGTCACAAGTGAAGGATAGACAAGCCTCTTTGAAACAATGTGATTTCCTGGATTATTTTTTACACTTATTTCTCACGGTTGACGTTAATCTATGATATACCTTTTATTTTTTTAGCGGAACACCTTTTAGAATATGACTGACAAATACTTTTAAACCCGTTATATCTCATCTTTTTGATCTATTTGAGAGTATTTCTGTTCTGTTTCTAGTGTTATGGTAGCAGCTTGGAGTAACCGGTTTTCTAGTCTACATCTTGTACAAAACAGTGGTTTCTTTTTAAAATGATTGGCTAAAACCTGTCAAAACCATTTGCTCTTGCAGTTTAAATACTCTAGTCTTTAATGGGTTACCTTAAAGCACTACATCATCCCTATTGCATTTTTTGATCCGGAGCCAGCCGTTGTTATGTCTACATCAGGGGTCATCTAGAAGCTCAAGGACAAAAGTCGCACAAATCGCAAATATCCGGGTGTTCGGAAACTCGTCACAGCCCTAGTCGTGTGATTGCTGGAGTCCATCCCAGCCTCTGTGATGTGAAGGCGGAGTGGACGATTCACCATTTTATCGCAGAGCAAGACAGTCGCACACTCAGTTACATCTTTGGACAATTTAGAGACAGTGATCAACTATGTTAGGACTGTGAGAGGAAATACTGTTGATCAAAGGAAAACTAAACTAAACTTTTTAGGATTAAGAGTTAGCTTAAAAAATAAATTAAACAGCATTTTATACAATATGCTACTTTTTCCCCCCTAATTAGGTTGAACTGTACAAAAAAGACGTCCGACCTACATGTGATACTAGGACAAATATATCCCATAAGTCACGATTTCTTTCATCTTCCTCATCCAATCGCTCAGGCACGACCCCTCACAGCGTGGGCCTCGCAAACCACGGGTCTAGTCGGAGGTGGGGGCAAAAATCTTACCCCCCCATCTCCATTCCTACTGTACATTAGACACACCAGTTAGCCCACGGTTCTCCCCTCACCAATTAACACCTACTTTATTACAACGCTGACTACTCCCTAATGTTCCTGCGCGTGTTTATGCACTATTACCTTGACGGATGCCTTTTCCGCGATGAGACATAATTGGCATATCAAAATGCAAAACCTAAATGGATTAACCCTTCTTTAAAACTAATGAGCGCTCGGACGCCCAGATGGGGAATGGACTCAAATTAGCATTTGTCATCTTTTTCGGCTGATGTGAGAATAAATAATTGAAGAAAGGCTGGTTTTGTCTTTCCTGAGGCGACTCCTGCTTAGAGTGTCTGCACTGTAAAATAAAAATGAAAATGCAGATTTACGGTCTTAATAATGTCTGGTTTTACACATGCTGTGTCTGAAGACGCAATTACAAAAGAAGGCTAAAGGAGGTCTACTGAGGTTTGACAAAGAACACAAATTGTGCTATTTTAAGCAGGATCCTTCAAGTCGCAGCTTTAAAACATCTGAAATATCAGAATTTTATCTGCAACTTCTTTGTAGTCAATGTTTGCTTGAAGCTGACTTTCAATAAACCAGTTTTTGTTCATTCCAACAATGAATGTGTTAACAGAAATGCCAAAAATTCACATGAAGCCATAAATTAGGAAAATAAAGAAGTTTTTAGGCTAGCTAGATTTTTTACGATTTAATTTATTTTTTATATTGTTCCAAAACCTACCTAATCAAACCTACCTAATCAATGTCAATCAATGTAGTTCTGTTATCATTTTGACAAATAATATGTCAATAGAAATGCCAAACATTCACTTAAAGCAATAAATTAGCAAAATAAAGACGTTTTTAGGCAAGCTAGATTTTGTATGTATTTTGTTCCAAAACTTACATAGTTAATTTTTGCCTTATTTGGTTCGTTTTGTGTTCATTTCAACAATCAAATGTGTCAATTGACATGCCAAAAATTCACATAAAACAATAAAGAAGCAAAATAGAGACATTTTCTGCCTTGATAAAATTTTTAAAATTAAATTACAATTTTTGTATTTGGTGCCAAAAAACCTAAATAGTCAATGTTTGGTTTTAGATTATTAGCTTTTTGTTAATTTTCGCAGTAAATGTGCTAACAGAAATTGCCACAAATTCACATAAAGCCATAAATTAGCTAAATAAAATAACTTTTAAGATAGCTAGATTTTTTATGATTCTATTTTAATTTATTTTTTTTATGCTAAAACAATACATGTTTTAGCATGTTACGCAAGCCATTCTTGGCTTCCGTTTAAATGATCTGGAACTTCTTGTAGATCTTTTCCTGTCACTGCAACATTGTTTATTGTCCGTCTTATGCTACGTTCACACGGCCTTAGGCAACGTGTGTTCAAGTGACCACTTTCAATAAAATGTTTATATAAATGCACGTACACGCACATTTTGGGCTTCTATATTCAAAACTCTCACATTCAAGCTTGAATGAGCAAAGCCCAAAACGTTAGCATAATGACAGGATTGGGTAAATTTAGACACAAAATCCTAAAACAGTAATGTTATTTCGATGGCTTGATTTAGCAAAAATATGCATTCTTTTCTATGGAGAAAAAAAAAATCCACCATTAAATTGATTCTTATTCAAGAAGTTTAAGAAGTTGAGTACAAAATGACAAGGCTATCGCTAGCCTTAGCAAAAAAGTGTAAGGGTATTCAAACTTTTGACTTGTTCTGTGCAATAAAAGAACCTTACCTGTTTATTTAAAAAAAAAAGAAAGAAATCGTGTGGCATGGATGCTAAAATAGCATGCCCAAAATGAGATGGTGGCCTAGGAAGTTTGCTTTGTTAAATCAGTTTTCTTTTGGTTTAGCTTCAAAAAGCATGGAATAAGTAACAAAAGTTACTGTACGAGTAACGTAAAGTAGAAAAACAGAACTTTAACTGTTAAAAGAATGTGCGGCAAGTACACAATGCCAGAATACTCAAAACAACATGCTAGCTTAGCATGCTAGTTGTGCAAAACCAAACTTATTAATGTATTAAAAGATTTTTAGATTTGGCTAAAAAAAACCACAAGTAACATGAGACTAATTTTCTAAGAAAAAGGGGGGCTCTAATGTTATTCAGCTTTTACTGATTAATGCTTGACTGGTTTAGGCTAATAAAAACATTAAAATTAGATTTAATTTGCATTTTAAAACAGAAACCAGCGTGAAATCCTTTCAGTCAGATGATGTTTGACATGATCTCCTGCTTCAGACTTCTATCTGACAAACTGTTAGATATTCTGACATGCTTCACCTGGAGAAAAACAAGCTAGCTTTTTAAAAGTGGATCTGTAAAGCCGGACAGCGCCCCAGGCAGTCCACGATGGCACCAGTTAACAGGTAATAGGAATTGAGAGCTGCATGAATCAGAACTAATTACCTCAAATAGCCACTGCCTCGGGCTGATTTTTCCAGTTCACTTCTCTCCGACTTGACAGCTGGTGAAGGTAGCTGCAGATGAGAAGCCGCTGTGTGGGATATTTCATCCCGTTAATTAATTGTAGGGGAATTAATCCGTAAAAAAAGCTACAGAAGGGAACTTTAGTGACCGCTCTGTTGGCAGGTCTGCTGTGACAGCCACCGAGGGGAGGGCACACATGAAAAAAGCCAAAACAGCACTACTTTAGATGGAGCCAAGTCAAAGATATCAAATCCTTTCATCAACCTGAGTTTTAAAAGGACACATTTTCCTCATTTGGTGATAAAAAACTGGTGAAGAAAAGGCTGAAAAGCAAATAAACACTAAGGCTCCTTTGTAGTTTGATCATTTTTGATCAAAAACTACAACCTTGTTAGCATCTCAAGCTAATTTCCATATTAACGACTCTCTCAGAACCTTCAAAGCAATGAATAATTGACAAGAAATGAAATATTTTGATTGTCGTAGACGACCAACATTTTTAATGTTTGATATGTTGCTTTCGAGCTAATTATGAAGAAGATATTTGTCAGAAGCCCAAATCAGCCTCCCACTGTCCTCCTCGGATGATCCCAAGATGTGAGGCTGGAGGGGGGGTGGACACGGAAACAAAGAGATGTCTGGCTGTAATGAAGAGGACAAAAACATCATCTAACCAAAGGAAAAATACCATTTGGATTCACAGCCTTATAACGGTCCAAATTTACAAGATTTTTACGATTCCAGAAATTTTAAAAATAAAAAAATCCCAGAAAAATGTGAATATTTTCAAAAGAGTCATTCCAATTTATTTGAACCGCCCCCTTCTCTAGTTTTGTTTTAATCACCTGCTTTGATTCGCTTTTGGTGAAGTCACACGATCTTGCTTTGATCATATCTGTGATAAAAAAAGTGTACAAAATAGGAACAACATCATTTACAAAACGACTCAATTCAAATAATAGTAAATGTTGCCTTCTCTAGTTTTTCTTAATTAGATCTGTGCTGAAAAAGTTTCTTGTTGTAATGATGTGAAAGCTGATGATGACATCCTCCCACCAAAGGAAACTGAAGTTTTGATACAAACACTCAAAATTGTCCAAATTAGCAAAATGTAACCAGTTTTGGAAATCGTAAATATCAGAAATTTGTAGGGAAATAAGAAATAATTCCATTTAAAGTCATTTGGATTGATTTGAAGCGCCCCCTTAGTTTTAATCACCTGGCTTGTGTCCTCTTTAATGAAGTCACATGACTCCTTTGATCTCACTTTGAACCGACCCGTGCTCCAAAATTCCCAAGACATTTCGTTGTAATGAGGTGAAGGACACAGCAAACAGACACTTTGCTGACACTTTCCAAAAACCCGACTTTTTGGTAAGGACCGATTCATCTGCTTGTTTTTTCACGTTTTTTTTTTTTTTCCCAGCTTCTCCCTGAAACCACGTTTTCACACGTGGTTAGTTGGACGTCAACTTTTTTTCTTTGCAGACACCTCGTCTCCCTGATGCACCTTGACGAGATGGCGGACGAAAAGAAGCAGACAGAGGTCAACTGTGTCAGAATGATGGACAGCTACAGTGTGTGTGAGTGTGTTTGTGCTATATTTAAAACTCAAGTGTTTGTGTACGATTGTGCTAACACGAATGTTTATCTGAGCATGTGAGATGGTCCGCTCAGGTCAGAGTATCCCGAAGACACTGTCAGGCGAGATTGATTTCCTTTTTCCCGATCTGAGGAAGCGTTCCTGTTACACAGCTGACCCCCCGAGATGCTTTACCTTGTCATTTTGCAACACGGATCACAGCCGAGACGAGCTGGAAATAGCAGCGAGCCGACCTTGAGGAGAGAGAGGAACAGAAGTGAGAGACAGGACCCAAACGACTTACAGGTCTGGACATGGGTTAAAAGGCTGTCCACTCTGATGGTTATGAAGAAAATTAAAAAAGTCAGAGAAATTTACTCAAATCATATCAATTCAAAAGAAAACGCATTAAAAAGTATCTTTTCTGAAAGGTTTTTGTTAATTGTGAGTCATTTTGTGGTCACCTAATGCAAAAAATAACAGAAAATACTCAACAAGCAAATTTAAAAGTAAAATGACTTTAATTTTTTGTAAAAATACTTTTTTATAATGTTTACTGTTTACTAAAATACTGTTTTTGCGTGCATGATGCCTTAACGTTGAAATGGAATTAACTAAACTAACTGGTTCAGAAAAACGAAATCCTATTTTGAACTGCTTTGATTTCCTCTAGAAAAAGAAATATAAAGTATGGAATACAAAGTATGCCTACACTAAATGACACAGAAAAAACAAAAGGCATTTATTTTGAATTGTTTGGATGCACATTTCTCCTCTAGAAAAGAAAAATGAAGTATGGCATATAAAAATGCAGACAATAGGTGATAAAAAATAGATTTTTTTTCTTTTTAACCACTTTGATCAATCTTTTTCTTCTCAAAATCAAATGTAAAGTAAGGAACACAAAAGAGACCTAAAATATAAAACAGCCAATTCCCGAAGGAATCTGAAGTGTTTGTTTATTTATCAATTTACTAAATGGGTTAATCAATATTTTTTCTCTCGAAAACAAATAGTATAAAATATAAAGGATGCCTAATCTAACTGATGCAGAAAAACTGAAAAGTTTATGTTAAATTGATTTGATGCATCTTTCTCTTTTCAAAACCAAATTTAAAGTATGGAGCTCAAAAGAGGCTTGAAATATAAAACAAGCACCTAAATGATTTAGGTGTTCTTTGATCAATCAATTCACTAAATATTTTGATTAACTTTTTTTTCTCTCAAAAACAAATGTCATATGGAATTGAAAAGATGGCTAAACTAAGTAATACGGAAAAACAGCAATGTTTAAATTTAGATATTCTGATGTATCTTTGTCCTCTAGAAAATAAACGTAAGGTATGGAATGCAAAATATGCCAAAACTAACTCATATGGAATCACAGAAACGTTTCTTTTTAATGGTTTTTGTTAGAGTTAACTGAACATAATCTAGATTCTAAATTATATTGCCATCAGATGTTTCAGGTTAGTTGAACCTAAGATTTGTGATGCTTCTTATTCCTCCTAAAAAGCAAATGTAAAACATCAACTCATTTCTTTTGTCAATAAATTAGCATAAATTATTATCTGGCCACAAAACCCCGCCCAAAAGGTAGTATTTCCTTTCTAATGTAAGTCTGAAATTCTGAGTTTGTATTCTAAGTGAATAGATAACTAAATTTATTCTAGTATTCAATTTTTTTGGAAATGGTGAAAAACTTCAACAATTTTGCAAATGTTTAGAAGAAAATTGATATACATGAAAAGGATAAAAAAAAATTTCATTTGATTATTTAATCTTGAATTAAAAAAATGGAAAAACATTTTTTATTTCCCTGTTTCAGGTACACTCTGTACTCTTGTTACTACTAGGAATTTAACTTGAATACAAAATGCCGAAGTGACACCAGAAACTAAGTTGAAAAAATAAATCTTATGTTTACTTTTAATAAATGTTATCCTTTTTTTCAAATTACATTTTTTAATTGCAAAAAATAGCTAAACATATCACAGTTTGATACTCAGGCCAAATCTGAATATTTCATTCTCCCTTTCCCTACATTTTGCCCACAAAATGGAGAGTAATGGAAAATTATTTTTTTCTGAATTCGGACATCATTCTCACTCGATGACGTCCCCAATAGTCGTTGGTCAGCTACGTTAGCATATAGCTTCGAGCACGTGAATATACATAACAACGGTTTTATAACTATAAAAAGGTCATGTTAAACCAAAAAGTTATTACTTACATTTATATGTAAACTTCTGCGCTTTAGAGCACAGACGGTGTCGATCTTAAATTAAACAAAAAATCTTACCGGTGACTAAAATATGGCTGCTATGCTTTTAATTGACCAACTTTAACATTTAACATTGGTTTTTTTTTGTTTTTTTTTAACAACCATCTGTGTGTCTTAAGTTTCATTTGATCCAATAATTCATCCAAAGTTTTTGTTCTGATCAGTCAAATTCAACTTTAACTGAAATCATGCAGGTTGACTTAAAAAAATGTTGGGTTAGTTCATATGCAGATGACACGCATGTTTATATACTAAGAAAGCTGCTGATATCTGCTGCTCCAAATAATTTGTTTTTTTGACTTTTTTTTTTAATGATGTCTGTTCTTTGATCCAATTTTTGTCATTTTTATTCATTAAGTCAATCAAGTCATGTTTTTTTTTCAAAGAAAAATAATAAAAGGAAATACATCAAAAAGATTTACCAAATTTTTAATTATTTTGAATGAAAATGTATTTTCAGCATGAATATGTTGGGTTTTTTTTTTCCAAAAGTTACGCTAACATAAAGATACATAAAATGAAAAAAGTCAACTTCTAATATTTTTGATTTAATTAATGTCACATATTAAAAATAGGTTTCTTTGATGATAAAAACACCTGAAAATCGGTTTAAAACTTTAGCAATAAAAGTTTACATCAGACTTTGGTGCATTTATTTTGAAAATGTAACTTCCATGTTCTGAGTATTGTTTTGATTTGTCTGTTTGGTCACAGCAGAGTCTTTAATAGTGGAACCAGAGTCAGGATCAAGGCTGGATCTTTACGGTGAAATCTGTTTCTGGAAAAAACCAAATCCTAAATAATAATAAAAAAAACTTTTTATGTCTTAGAACTTAGGAAAAAAAGGCTATTTTAACAAAAATAAATAACAAAGACTACATGAACTTTTTCTTAATTTACAGGTATTTCAAAATAACTCTCTTTATTTCTTTAATTTGATAGTTATTTAATGAAAAAATGTAATAGAAAGCTGACTTTTTTTTAACCTGGATTCTATCATGTCCACCAAACTGACACTAGAGGGCGGAACAATCCCAGGAAATAACTGCAGAGCATCTCGCACAGAAGAGTGGTGACCTTTGACCTTTACAAACCACATTAACGCGAGACTTGTTCAGCCAAATAGCTGTTTGATGGGAAAAAATGCACAAAATACAAGAAAGATTTGCTTTTTTTTTCTTCAGAATTTTGATTAAAAATAAAAATAAAAATATGGATTCCATGGATAGAAAACCAGATTTTTTTCCTCTGGATTATCAAGATCAGCTGGCCCGAGGATTTGCACAACAATATCAGCTGATCCACTCGGATTCATGGGAGTCTGTAATGTCATCTGCACCCTCCTCCTCCTCCCCTCGGTTACATGAAGCTCAGCTGGGCGAGCGAGGAGCTTCCACACCGACTGAGCTGCGTTTTTTTTTTTGTTCTGGACCCCTGAGGGACACCAGGGATCCCTGCCAGGCCCTCATCCGAAGCCCGGCTGCACTAAAGAACAACACCACAGAACGTGTTGTGTGTGTGGCGGGGGAGGGGCGGCGCTCTCTAAAACGCCAAACGTTTGAAAGAAAAAAACTAAAAGCAAAAAGCTTCAAGCAAGCTTATGAAACGTTTATCTTCAAAGGGCAGAACCTTTTCAACAAGTCACTGAGGAAAGTTTCTCCACGCGAGAAAAGATTTCATGCACCATTAAAAAAGACGAGGGTTTCTTCATCAGAGGAACGCAGAACACGCGACGACATTGGCGACCTTAGCATCTGATCAAACAAAAAACTCTCTGTTCAGCACATTTTGAAATGATCTGCAACATTTGAATGCAAAATAAAACCCAAGATGCAGAGAAAATGATGTTCAAGAGGATTTTTTTTGCAAACTAAAATTGTAGAAACTGTTCAAAAACCCTGGGGATGCATTCCAGACTCTAAAAGCCTCAGGATGTTCAAACATTCACTGAAATTAGGAAAAATTTGTGAAACACACTCAAAAGTTTACATTTTCCATGCAGTAACAGCGGATGTTTGTGTATTAGTTTGATTTAAAAAAAACAAAACAACCCAAACTCCTCTTGAGTTAGAATTCATTGCACCCATTACAGTGTATTTAAACAAAAATCACTTCCTGCAGGTGAAACTAGCATAAAATCTTTAAAAAGTCTCTAAAGAAACCTTAGTCACATGCGGGTCACCTGCTTGCCCTGTACAGGTTTGCCAACCTGTTCCCACCCATACGGACAGCTGTGACTGAAAAATTTTGAACTTTCTTGTTTTAAACTTTTTACTCAACGTATGTAAAAACTAAATTCAGTTCAAAGTGCCTCCTAAATGAGAAAAGTTGCATTGGATTTGGGATGGGGGTTTGGTGTAGGTCCATAGCAACCATTGAGTTTTCAGTTCATCTTGGACTGGTAAGAACATGTTCCAACTTTCACATCTTTAGCCTAAGCTAAATGTTTTAGTTTCCTTAGCAACCCAGTAGTCACAAAATTGGCAAGTTGAAACTGAATCAAAACTTTTCAGGAAGTCAATTTGAAGAAATACATTCAGGTTTTAGGCATAGAGGAAGAATGTTCACTCTAAGACTGGAAGGTCATGGGTTCAAATCTACCCTGAAGACAGGACCCATCTTGACACAAATGTTCGTTCTCTTTTTAGTTTACATGGTTGTTGGTGGTGGGAGGGTGTGTTTGAATCTTTTCAACACCATCACCCAAGTTTGTGAAAATAAACGTTGAAAAGTGCCTCCTAAAATGAGATAAGTTGCATTGGATTTGAAATGGAGGTTTTGCAGAAGATGTAGGTCCATAGCAACCATTGAGTTTTCTGTTAATCTTAGACTGATAATAATGTCTACCAACTTTCACATCATCAGCTTAAACTAGTTATTTTACTTTCCTTAGCAACCCAGTGTTTACAACGCCAGCTGGTGGAAACTGAATCGCAAATCTTAAGCAACCAGTCTGAAGAAATGTAAATCATGTAATCAAATTGAGTCCTTAAGATGATCAAAGTGGATGTTTCTTCTGACAAAAGGTCAAAGGTCACGTCTTTTGTGACAAATTTGGTGAAAATTAGATTTTTTAAAAACTTTTGGAACATTTTTTGTTAACTTTTCCATAAGGGGAAAGTAAAAAAAACTAATGATGATGTTGTGTGTAGTGTCTCAAAAATGTCTAATTTCCTGCGTTTTTTTCTTCTTCCTAGAAAGTGGAGCTTTGTTCTGTGAGACTGTAACCTCTTCCCTCCTTGCTCCGTTGCATGGAAATAAACCGCTCAATATGGAAGGCTTGCAAATGCTGTTGTTGATCCTGGTCTTAATTGCGTGTGGAGCTTTTTGTCTTCCTGCATGTGGAATAAAACTTTCCCTTTTCCAGTTCTTAGTTTCAGCCTTTTCTGGCTGCAACAACTTTGTTTCTCATTCTGTGGCATAATTACAGCTTCATAGCATTCCTCACTTCTCGGGCATGCTGTGGATATCCCTCCTTCCTGTGTTTTTTTTTTTCTTTTCTTTTTTTAATTTGGTCTTTTTTTGGTTGGGCTCTCATTAATAATTCACAGAAAGAGACTGGGAAATTTGAGTGCAATTTGCAGCTGCTGAATCCCAGTTATTGTTTTTTTTTTTTTTTTGTGCACAGAAAACCTCGAACGAAGGGCTTTTGTAGTCTTGAATGTAATTTGGCGGTGGCTCTCTGACAGCCTACGCATCATTATGGTGGAGGTGGTGGTGGTGGGGAGGGCCCCCGTCCACCCAGTCAGAAACGCTGTCCTCAAGTGTCGCTCTGAAACGCGGCGCTCTCCGGTTTCTTTAATGCTTTTGGATGCTGTTTGTTCATATTTATGCCTGATAACTATCTATGTTTTATTCCGTTTGTTTGCATTCCAGCAGACGGACGCTAAATTATTCAGATCGGGCCAAGTGCAAAAGATGACAAAAAAAGACAACAGGAAACTTTTTTCTTTTCTTTTTTTAAGTTTGTCTTCATCACCAAGACTTTGTCTAAATTATTTGACAGACCTCAACAAGTTTGAGGGGAAAAAGGAGGTCAAACGCAAATAAAAAGTCAGGCTAAAGACAAAACTAAAAATGTAAGACTTTTGTTTTTGGTGTGTTTGATGAGACTTTTTTAAACTGATGTCAGTTTTTCTTGCAACTTCTGCTTTAAAATGCCTTTTTTAAAGTCTTAAGCCAATTAAAAATACAAAACATTCAAAAATTGTTGTATCTACTTTTTGATTTTATTGGTATTTTTAGCAAATGTTTCCTTGTAAGTTGATCAAATTACATCACAGAAGGCAAACGCCAATTTTTTTTTTGCCTTATGATGCATTTATAGTACCAGAATAAACACATTAAAGAAGATATAAACACCAAGTAATCCTACACTCTAAAAATGATCTTTTTTGTAACCTTTTTTTGTACTTTCAAATGCTGTTTTGGAGTCTGATTAAACCTAAAACAAAACATTCATAAATTGTTGCATCTTCTCTTAACTTGATTTTATTTGTATTTTTGTATTATTTAGCAAATGTTTCCTTACAAAATGATCAAATAACATCAAAATAGGCAAACACCAATTTAGATTTTTGTTTCTGAAATTTGTTGTTTAAAAATGGCCTTACAAACACATTACATCAACCTACAAAAAGACCCATGAATTGATTTTATTGACTTTCCTTCAAAAAACTTTGTCCTACACCATTAATAACTGGTAATAACACTAGAAAATTCCGAATTTTAAGGATATCAATTAATAACTACGAAATGTTTTATTTGAAATGTCAGCACATAAAAATGCAACACCTGAACTTAAAACAAAAATTTGAAATTTTTTTACTTTGAAATTCAACTAAAAACCTGAATAAACACAGTAAAAATATTCATAAAGACACATAAATTGTTGCATTTTCTTCCAAAACTTGATTTTATTGGTATTTACCACATTTTACCACCTTTAAACTGATGAAACCACACCACAATAGGCAGATCTTTAAGGATCCAAAATATATATATATTTGTAGAGTTTTTTATAAATTAATTTTCAGTGCATAAACACTTCATAACTTTGACAGTAAAAGTTAATTTAACAGGCAAATGTGATTTCTTTTTTTGCTTTTTTAAAATTTTCCTATGAATTTAATACAAAAAATGTAAATAGAAGCATAAACACAAGAACACTCAAATTGTTGCATTAAGTTTTTAATCTTGATATTCATTATCAAATGTTTGTTTTTAAAAACTTAAAAACCGTTGCTATGGGATAATATTAAGCAAGCAAATGAGTATTTTTTTTAATTTTTCTTTAGAATGCACTTTTAATTATATTTATTGAGTACAAAACTTTTCAAAAGTTTTTGTATTTACTTTCTAGGCTAAATTTATTAATATTCCTTTACACATTTGAATCCTACATCCTTAAAAACTGATGAAATGGCGCCAAAATAGGCACCTTGTAACAAATACAAAAATTTAGACATTTTTAAAATGGAAATGCTAGTAAATAAACTCATAAAATGTAAAATTGAAGGGCAAAAAAATAATAAATTTATTGCATCAAAGTAGATTCAAACAGTTAGTTGTCTTAAAATCCTAAGAAAGTTAGTTAATTTAGAGGTAAAGTCATAAAACTTTAACATTTATATTGTGTTCGGGTCAATATTGACTCGTTTTGAAGTGTGAATATGGGTCAATTTTGACCCGAACACAAAACAAGGATTAAACAAATTTTGTTGATTTTTTTAATTAAATTATGTAAGTAAAAATAACTTTATTTTTTTTCTTACAGAAAGGTATTTTTAATGTTTTTTTGTGGTTCATCCACAAAGCAGGAGAGTCAGTGGATGGAGAAAAGGATGGAAACTGGTAAATATTTCTGTTTTTTTTTTTTTTGGCGTCTGACCCATTTCTGAAGCAAGTATCTCATAACTGGAGAGTTTAGTGGTGTTTAATGCTAGGTGACATGGCGGTGTCTTGTAGTCTTCTCTTCCTTTAATCCCTGGCATCTTTTGGGAAGAATCTCAGGGAGGAAGCGGCACTCCTTTCTGGCATCCAGCTGCCGCAGGGAAGAGGAGATTGTCAGGGCGCATTTCTTCCTTCTCGCCGGCCATTTCTCAGGAGGCCTGTTTGTGTGTCTAAAACTCCACCCCCACAATCTTTTTTTTTTTTGTTTTTGGCATTGTTAGGTAAACCAAGAAGAAAAAAAGGAGGTGGCAGCTCCCCCCCACAAACTGTTTTTCCTTAAGCTCTTTTTTTTGGGAATTACAGGAATGTTTCTCGTGTATTGCTCTTGTCACCTTGCCTCCAACATGACCGCAAACAAGCTGCAGAGGAACTCACTGATGCGTTTGCTCCAGAGGAGGAGGAGGAGGATGCCCGGCAGCGTGGTGTTTCATGTCATCCTCTGATAGCGGGCTTTGCTTGGCCGGAGGAGGTTTGTGCAGAGGGATGGGGGGGTCAGCCAGGACACTCAGGGGTCGTTTCCTTCAAACTTTACTTGGATCTTGCATAAAAAGTGGAAACTTGTGTTTAGGATGGCATAAAATATGAGTGCGGACACTTTTTTGGCATGAAAACTACTTTCAAAACGACCAACTCTAAAAGACCTACCTGCACTGTAAAACTTCAAAAAAACGTGTTACTCACAAGGCTGGGAGTTAGTGTTGTCAGAATAATGTTTGCTTTAGCTGCATCAGTAGTTTTATACAAATAAATTACAAATACAAAATAAATAATTATACAAACATGTACAAACAAGTTTGGGGTTTAGTGTGGTCACAGTGATGTTTGTTTTAACAGTCTCAGTCTGTTTTTTCCACGTTACTAATAACATAGAGGGTTATCATTGTAACATTAAAGTTTTTTTTTTTACGTTACTAAAAAGGTTAGGAGTTAGCATAGTCGCAGTAAAGTTTGTTTTTATCTTAGTCAAGTCAGCTATTTGTACATTACGAACAAGGCTGGTAGTTGGCGTAGTCACAGTTGGCCTAAAGTTTGTTTTTGCGGTCAGCCTATCAGTCTTTTTATTTTTTTTGCTTTACTAACAAGGTTAGGAGTGTCGACAAAGTAACCTTTTTTTTTTAAGTGGTTTCAGTCTGTTTATTTTTTTTTTACTTGTTACCAATATTGTTTGGAGTTAGCATAGTAACAATAACGTTTTTTTATACTGTATTACTAAGAAGGTTGAGAGTTAGCAAAGTTTTAGTAAAGTTTGTTTTAGTGATATCAGTCCATTTTTTTTTTGGAGTTGCTAACAAGGTTGGGAGTTAGCGTGGTCACAGTGATGTGACAGTATGAGCTGCTTTGTGTTAATTGCGTAAACTTCTCTACTGTAAAGTGTTGGATATCAGCTCAAAATTGTTTTTCTCCACTTCAGAATCTGTCAGAAGTCCATTAATTCTGTAAATGGTCAATAAGGTACAGAAGTTTAAAGAATTTGAGATGAGTTTTTAAATCTGCCAAACAAACCAAACTTTTCCAGAACACAAAAATTAATGTGGATCCCACATTTATATGCACCTGTCATCACGTCATCGGGGGTTCCACACTACACACTGTACGTCCACTTACTGAACCAGAAAACTTTAAATCTAATAAAAATAGTAAAAGCTTAGTAAAGCTGGTCTGAACCGTTGAACCACAAAAATCATGCAGGTCAGTTTTCCCCCAAAAACTTCAGTTTCCTTAACACACTCAGCAATAAAACTACTTTTAGAAAACTACTATAAACCTCCACATTGAGCTTTTATTTTATTTTATCGTATTATTTTTTTTTGGAGATTGTGTTGAAGTCCATCTATTTAGTCAACAGTTCAGCCGGATTTGCAGAAAAACAGGTGCATACTGCCCTGCTGTCATTTCTTTGGACAAAGTGAAACTCATCATGGTATGGGTTCAGCCCACTGATGGAGGTGACACAATTATAAGACGCATCGTCAATGACTGATCTATTTTTATCATTTATGAGGCTCATTGAACTATAAAGTGAGTTTGTAACATGCTACACGTTAGCCACTTTAGCGTATTCACTATACCTGTAACTCCCAGCCTTTGTTAGTAACGCGCTAAAAAACAAAGTTTGAGAAGAATCATATGAATCATTCGAATCATAAAACAACATACAACAAGATGTTGAAAGTTTATAGTCGTTACAGTCAGGTGTGAATGTTTGTCTAAAATGGGCGGGGCCTGTCCACACACTCAGATGTTACAAACCTACCTGTTGGCTCCAAGAGTCTTCATATACAAACTTGTCAACATGTACACAATACAACTACAGTTCACACACACACACTTACGCATACAAACCAACTCATGTAAAGCATTTCATTCTGTCATGTATACTGTTTGTGCAAAGGTGAGCTGACACCTGTGTTCAGGTGAGTGTTTATCTTTTGCTGAGGTGGATGATGGAATGTAAAAAAGAACAAAGGAGGGAGAGTTCCCTGCCATCCCCAAACCAAGACCCCAGCCGAAGAAGCAGAGGCGGCTAGGACCCCCCCACACCTCCACTGTAGGGCCGACAGAGGGGGTCCACCTGCTGGGCAATCCGGCCAAGCACCCAGACCAGGGCCTGCCAGACTGCCACATGACTGGACAAGACAGATCTTTTTTTTGGTTAAATCTTTACACGTCAAAGTTTGGGATGTTGTCAATGTTTGACAAGAAACGTTACCCAAGAGATGTTAGCCATCTATTGTTCATCTAATTTAGCTACTGTTGGGTTCCACTGTCATCTTTTCTCATCACCTCTGTCCTTGCAACATCCTCCTGAATAATAGAACTAATCCAGGTAATCAAGATAAGGCAGTAGAGGGATACTTCTGGAAAAAGTAGCCTTCACCAGCTACAGTTTGATATGTCCTGTGAAGAGATATATCCCTAGAATAGACACTGCCATTCCCAATTTGTTTCGGCATAACTTTAAAATCATATAAGTGTTGACTTGAGGAATTGTTCACCTTCAGGAGGTGTCTGAAGGGTGAACCCACACGAGGACTCATGGTGTTATGACCTTTGAAGAGGTGCCACTTTAACGGCCAACAATGTGTTTAAATGTTGAGCTTTATCAACATTTATCCGACTTAAAAAAGACTCTAAAGTAAGTGAAGTGATTTGGGGTACATTTAGGTGGTCTTGTGTAGTAAAAGCACACAGAAGCACAATAGAGTGACTCTTCTTCTTGCAATGGCAGATAAGAACGAGGGTCGACCTCCTGGTACGCCGCATCTACGAGAGAACTGCCATGTCCAGGAAACTGGAGTTTCCCCCCAATCAAAAGTTCCATTAACCTGGAGCACTGGGAGCTAATTGAGAGCGGGAGACATATCACCGTGTTGTTTCGCCTCACACCACGTGGCAACACCTCTGACACATTTGCAATTATCAGGGATAATAAGAAACAAAATACGGCAACAAAACACCAGACGGTTTTCTTTACAGCCTTTGAAACCGATCATGTCTGAGCAGTCGTCCTAAAAATGCTTCTTGGTGGAAGCAGATCACCAGTTCATTATATTCAACATTTTTTTGATGGCCTCGTCTCTCTTATCTCCCAGAGACGGTAAAAGATATTCTAATCTGTCATCCCAATAGCCTTAAGCCGTAGTACGGCAACGAGTGGGCCAACTTTTGTTCCACATAATCCCTCCACCCCGGCAAGGGGAGGTCATGTTTGTCAAAAATCGTGGAAGTGAACATGGAATATTTTCCCTCCTCCTTCTCCATCCCCTTCCCCTGGCTTAATTTGGAATTAAAAATGCATGCGATTTTGAACTTTAGATCTCTGGAGAGAGCTGTAAACAAGTATGAAATTAAGTGTCTTTTGAAATGCTGTGGCAGAGACGTGGATCGAATCGAGACGAGCGCATTATACAGACTTCAGAGGCGGGGGGGCGGGTGACCGGAGTGGCCTCTCGAGTCGGATCACTCAGGAGTCGGTCCACATAGGCTGCAACAAAGAGCCATATGCCTCGGTGGAAACAGCAATTACCCGGCCTTGACAGACAAGGAATAGGTCAGCTTTATCTACCTTTAAATTTGAACACAGCCGCGGTGTGACAAAGTACCCCCTCACATCATCAAGAACGGTGTACTTGGATTATTAATGTTAGGTCACAAGTCCTGTTTTTCCATCATTTCACCACCTTAAAATGCCGGTTGAAGTCATTTTTTAAAATAACTTGTGCTCTTAACCGACAAATACCACACTTTGCTTTCCAGATTATGAGGCACACCGACAACGAATGGTCTTTTAACCCAACGTATGTCATATATAAGGCACACAAAACTCTGAGGCACATTAACCGAAACAAAAGAGTAAGAGATTAGACCGTCAGTAAGTCAGACTTTAAAAACTGCGTTCACAGTAAATCTAAAAACCGTTTGTAACATGCTACTCGTCAGTCATGCTGGAAGTGTTAGCCGCGTAAACATATTTACAATACCTGTAAATCCCAACTTTGTGTGCCTCACGTAAATAAAGCAGACGGATCTAACTAAAACAAATGTTACTGGAACTTTGCAAACTCCAAACCTTGTTACTAACTCAAGGTGAAACAGTTCGACATGCTACACGTTAGCTGCTTTAACATATTCACAATAACACTCAACCTTGTTTGCAACTTGTAAAAAAAAACACCTGACATTTTGGCAGAGCGCCACATACCTCCTAAAATCACTTTGATGTCAGTAAACACAACCAGAATTAGTTCATATAAAGAGCTTCGGACGCATCTCTGACAAAATGTTTTATTTGTAATTGTAAATTTGCTAACATGGCTAACATGTAGCGGTGTTGGACTTTTTTTTATTGTGTTAATAAGGCTAGGAGTTAGCATAGTCATAGTAATGTGTGTTTTAGCTGTATCCATCTGTTTTTTATGAGTTGAAAACAAGGTTGGGAGTTATAGGTATTGTAAATATGCAAACATGGCTACCCTGTATCGGTGTCAAACACTGTTTTATTTACGTGTTACTAACAAGATGGGAAGTTAGCATTGTCACAATAATGTTTGTTTTTGAGGTATCCGTCTGTTATTTTATGTGTTAATAACAAAGTTGGAAGTCATACAGATACTGTGAATACACTAATACGGCTAACTCTTCTAATGTGGCTAATGCATAGCGTTTTACAGACAAGTTCTGGACTTTGGTGTTTCGTATGACATAAAACTGGAAATAGTCTGCTTATTGACAGCCTTATAGTGAAAAAAAAATGTGAGTATAATAGATGTTTACATTCATACTTAGGAAGCATTGCTGCTTTTCTGAGCATCAGAGTTCGTTGGAATAATATCAATTGTGAAAATGGTCAAAGAGTTATGGTATGGAAAAGCGTGCCTGTGTATTTAGGTGTCGTACATCTCGAAAGATCTTAGATACTGAGGTGTAGTTTTAGAAAGTTATATAGGGTTTAGATAAATAACTCAGCTTGATGTGCAACTATCAAACCCCCCCCAAAAAATTGCATTCTTGCAAAAATTCCAGGTACCAAATGTTCCCTTCTGGTGCACAAGAATGAATTCAACTTGAAAAAACGGTCTGATATTCCTCTTTTTTGTATTAACCTACTGTTGAAATCATTTTATTGTCTTTCCTGAAAGCGCTCCAATATTTACACGTCTTTATGAGCTCTGCTGCTCTCGCCCCATTAACTGCAGCAACATTTGTGCCACTTTTAATGGCGGGTCTTCTGGAGGTCACACAGCACCAAGTAAAGACGACACATCCTGGACCCGCCCCCCCCCAGGCCACATGAAGAGAGACTTGTTAGGCAAATTTGCATTGTAATAGGCAATTAGAATTCATTTCAGTGTTCCGTTTATACACTCCTAAGTGCTTGCGGTTCTTTGACCAATGCAACGTTATTTTGTCCAACGCATGGTACTGTATTTTTATTGTATGGTAATGTATTTGTATGGTATAGTATTATACTTCCATTGAATGGTATTTATATTGTATGGTATAGTATTATATTTATATGGTTTGGTATTTGTATTTTATTGTATGGTAAGGCATTTGTATGATATGATATTTGTATGGTATAGTATTGTATTGAATGGTATAGAATGATATAGGTATGAAATGGTATTATTTCTGTACAATATGGTATGGTAATTGTACTTTTTACTTTTAGTCTTACTTTTTCTTTTTTACTGCAGGTTCTTTGCTGAATGAACCAATTATGTCTCCAAAATTGCATCCAGCTGCTTGGATTACACTGGATTACAGGAAAGGCTGTAGATGAGAACCAAGGAAACGTTGCTGTTGAAGTCACGTAGAGCATCACAATGGTCAGCACAACTTAAAAAAAAAACCTTCTGTAAACTTTCTAACCTCAGAAGAGGAGTTGCACTCATCTATTGGCGCGGCTGACAGCTTGACCAGTGAAGCAACCCCCGCGCATGACGGATAGCGAGCGTCCGGAAACGAGCGCCTTTATCAGGCTGCATTATCCTCCAGCAGCCGATCCAGACAGGCCAGATTTTTATCCAACTGTATTGGATTTAGTAATTTCCTTTTCCAAGACGAATGGACGGAGATAGCGTTGGGAGGGGGATCTTATTGTCTGCAACCTCGTGTGATTATTACTTATGATCCATTCGGTGTTCCAGGCTTGTCCCAGCTTGTTGGTGGCATTACTCTCCGTACAGAGGGGTTACCTTTGGGGGAAACTCAGGAGACAAATGACTGATTCTCTGCTGCTGGCCACAAAAGTCTTGCAAGGCCTGCAGAAGTTGAAGTGGGAGGTTTCAGCATCGCAGATTGACATCTGGACTTTAACGGTCAGGCAAATTAAAACAGGAATTTGGAAAAAGTTAGATTTTTTCTCATTTAGATTTAGTGTACGTTCACACCAGTCATGTGACACATGTTTAGTCCATGGTGTACGGTATACGGTACTAGCGCCTGTGTGCCACCTACGGTTGAAAGAGGCTGAGTACCAAATGTCGAAGCGGTGCAAATCTCATGAGTCTTGCCCCAGACTTTTTACTTCGTAGCTATATTCCAATATATTAGAGACTTGGTGACATGTAATTCCAGCCGAGCACAAACTATTCCCTTTCAGATACCTCAAAATGCTAGCTAGTTAGCTGAAAGGGACTCCATCCACACGTCAAAACCAAATCCAAGTCCCTGATTGGTCAAAATTCAACCTGGTTTAACTTGCGTTTCTTGGCTGTGCGTTTTGTACGTAGAGCCCGAATGTGGTTGTAAAAATGTGCGTAGTTATGCATGAACACAAGAGTTTTGAGCGCAAAAGCCCGAAATGCGCATGTACTCGCGGTTACACGGACTTCTTGGAAGTGGTTGGTTGAATGCATGTCGCCGGGGGCAATGTGTATGTAACATTACAGTATTGCTAAAGTGAATTATCTGTGTCAGAATTAGTTGGTTTACGTTGAGTGTGTAAACATGTTACACACTCTTTGAATGGTTGTAACCCTTTGACCATTTACGCAATTAACTCATGACTTTACAATCCTGAAATGTTACATATCACTGCTAAATATGCAACAGAATAAGACAGAAAACAATAAGCTAGTGCTGGTTAAAAACATGTTTTTAAATATGTAACTCTAAAGATGGAGATGATGCTAACCAGTGAGGATGTTTTCCTACGTGTAAGCTGCTGTTGGGCTGTTCGAGTTAAAGTGTTCACCGAGCGACATATGCTGCGTTTCCCTCTCGTGTGTGTCGGTGTAAAAACCCACAGACGGGGGAAGCAACTTGTGCCGCGTCAGGTAATTTCACACTCAACGCACGTGTGCAGTCATGTCGGCCGCCCCCCCCCCCCGGGCTAACTCATTACCTGCCTGAGCCGCCGGGCGTGATCGCCACACACCTTCTGGAGGGCCTGGTGTTGCGGGAGCAGGTATTCGGAGGGCGCTTGGGTGTTGTTTGAACGTTACGAAGCAGCAGAGAGAAATGCTATGTGGAGCTCCTGGAGGGCGGGGTTTCAGGGTGAAAACCCCTCCTGACTGACCTGAGCGTGCTTAGATTGAGGCTAACTCGCTCAGGCAGCTGCACTCACCTTGTAGCGACGACTACAGCAAAACAGCAGGGGGGCGGGTTGGGGGTGGGGTGGAGGTTCACCTCCTGCGCTATGGAAGGAGGGCCAGCTGCCCCCCGCCCCTACACGAGTCCTCCAACACCCCTGCCAGCCCTCCAACCTCCCCACCACACAGGAGCTGTCAAACATTCTACTATGTGGGGGGTGGGGGCAAATCTGCCAGCATGCATCTGGCTGACAGGCAACTGGGAAGGTGCACTGCGAGCGCACGTCACTATCAATAACCCCCGCTAAGAGCGATTGAGCGGGGGGTACAGACACACCACACCTCCTCTCCATGTGCTTTTATTTTTAAACAACGGGGGGAGGTGGTGATGGTGGGGGTGGTGGTGGGGAGTGTTGTCACCCAACAACATGCGCTCGCTCCAAGGTGCTTGCAAGTTTGTTTTGAGAAAACACATATGCGGCACGTGTCCGCCTGTGTGCACGCGTGATTTGGGAGGCGGGGCTTAATGCAGGTCAGTGTTTCAATTTAAGAAAGCATAAAAAAAAAAAAAAAAAAAAGACATGAGGGAAAATATTTAAAGGAAATATGGCATCACTGAAGTGCAAAACTATTTACAATAAATAAGTAAAATGTTTATATATATAAAATATATTTTCTTCTCAAAACGGATATTTTTCTAAGGTCAGTGAACGATTGTTAAAAATGTGATTTTCTGTGAAGATTTGAATAAACACACAATGAAAATATTGTTTATTTATTATTTTTTTAATCACAAGTTTAATCTAAATAAATGGAATTTAAAAAAATTTAAAATACTAGATTCTGAAAGATTATGGACCATAAAGACCATCACAATTTGACTTGATTTTTTTTTCTATTTTAACATCACAGTAAGATTTTTAAAAAAGGTGGGTATCATGGAACCATTAAGTGACATTTTAGCAGCTTAAGTCAGCATTCAATGTACATTACATTTAACTGCAACTTATGTTGTGTCAAATGCTTTTTGAAACCAAATCATTATTTAAAACAGGAATTTGAAATGAAACAAGTTTAACATGGGACAATAATGTGACATTTTATTAGCTCAATGGACTAAAATTCATCTTTCTTTAGTTGCACTTTTTTTTAAACATGAAGGAAATCTATGTTGACAAAAAACATACCTTGTAAGTACAAAATTGGTTGTAAATAAATATTTTCTCCTTTAAGAATACATGTGTCTGCTTTTTAGCTTTTATGTTTTAGATTATTTTATTTGAACAAAAAAAATCTTGTCTTTAAAGCCTAATTGTTATCATTAAAAACATATTTAAAGTTACATTTTTAATCTTTTTTTAAACTATAATCAATTTAATTTTAAATGAATTTTTGGGGCACATTAGGAGTTCCACATTGAAAGATTTTACATGAAAAAGAAACTCAAAAACTCAAACATCTCACATTTGACCTTCTACACCTTTGAATTATCAGCTGCACGAAAATCCTCTCAAATTTTATGTTTAAGGCCTTTAAAAGAATAGTGTCACAGTGTAAATTGATTGAAAGTAAATATTTTTTCTACTTGATTTTGACAATTTTTTTGATACTTTTAATTTTGAAAAAAAAAATTAATATAAAAACACCTACTTAAAACATTACATTGCTAATCTTTTTGAACAATACATTTAAAACATTCATTACATTTTTTCAGGACACTTCAGGAGTTCCACAGAGAAGGATTTTACAATAAAAAAAAAACAAAGAAATGACTCAAATATCTTAAATTTGATGTTAGAAACCTTCAAAACGTCAGGTTGACAGAGGCTGCGTGTTTGTATTAATGTGCGTCACTGAAAGGAAGGTGATCAATTGCTTTGGCACTTACAGTCAACAGCCCGCACCGCGGCTAATACGCGGCAAGATCCGTTACGGTTCCTTCCCAGAAAGAGGGGTGAGGAAGAAGAACGAGCCGCCGCTGAGACGAGGAGTTCCCGGCAAACCCGGGCAGCCGTAAACAGATATAACAAGTTACCTCCACCGTAAGACGAGAGAATGTCAATGAGACCTGATACAGAGACACCCGACCGCCAATCAATCGATAGCTGACATTACACCTCGGAACGTCAAGCCTCCTCAGTCAGGAGTATTTAAAGGTTTGCATTACAAATGAGCTCTCCCCTGCTCACTGCGACCCGTAACTCATGTTCACCAGCAGATCTTGAAGGGCGGTGATCCAGTCCCACCAAACCCTAAAAAGCGTTGGTTTTACACGCAACTTCAAATTTAGAAGTTTCTAAAAAATAAATCATAATTTTCTGCGTTATTTCTGCTCTTCCCTAAAGTGTAGATTTTTTTGAAAGCTCTAAATGTGTTAACTTTGAAAGCTCGCTGATCTTCTGAAACAGATCCAGACCCATTTGTCTCAGATAAAGGTTGCCTTTCTGTCATAAAGATTTGGTGTTTTCCATGATCTAGCTTAAGAAAAGGCGCACCTTGACCGCCATTGACAATGCATGTAAAAAAAAAACGTTTCCAAGAAAAAGCCTTTCTAAATGCTCTTATGTGCACACTTTGGGCTTCTGCGGTTTAGACTCTCGCGCAAGCCTTTTCCAACTGTAGGTATACGCGCTAGAACTGGGTAGCGACAGTCCAGTGTGAACACCAAACACATGTTCAAGAACGTGCTTTTCCTGCATCCCTGAAAGCACGTGTACGATAAGTCACATGCACCCGTCTGCGGGGGTTGACCCGTACGGGTGCTGTGGGGGTTTGGGTTGTCCGGGTCCATGGAGCCCCGTAGAGAGAAGCGGCCGCATCTCAAGGAAGTTCCAGTTGGATGTCCACACAAACTACACTTTGATTGTCTAAATTCCTGAATTCTAGCAGTCAGCTAAAGGGCTGGGGGGGCGGTTGAAAAAAGGACAAATCCATTTGACACGCCTGCGTCTCACCAGCTTACCTTCATCTGTTCTATAAGCGTTCGCTACGCCCTGTCTCTTGCTGCATGCCTGAAGATTTCGGTACTACGGAATACAGATTTCCTGCAAGTCACCTTGGTATCACGGACAGGTTTGCACAATACCGGGAGCCTTACCCAGAGAGGCAACAGGACGATGGACTATGCTCTCAAGATGTGACAAGGTTGTAGGTCCACCTCAACAACAGTTCTGATCAGCTGTATGGCTCCATGGCCTTTGATTCCCCTCGAGGCCCATCATCCAGTCGGCTCTTTGGGAGAGGGTCTTCGTCCCATAAAATTCTGCACAAATGTGGACAAACCATAGAATACACAAGTTGTAAACCGCTTGGGTCTCTGTTCTTCTGTTACTCATTCCGTGAGTAGTAATTCCCGCTCACAGCGTCACGGTAAGGCACATAGGGTCAAAGTTTACATCCAACCAATCACCAGTTAACCCTTTTTTTTAGCTTCACCCAACTTTGGTTCATCATCAACAGAGATCCTCTCTCAAATTGCGTTCACACCAGGTTTGGAAACTCTCATCCAAGCGAGAACTTCCAGTGAAAAGTCTAAATGCACGTAAATGCGTATTTTGGGCTTCTGCGTTCAAAATCCTCATGTTCGTGTGTCGCTACGTAAGTATTAGTGTCCGTTGTCAGGCTCGACATAAAAACGCGCAGCCATCAAACATAATTAAAAAGTTAAACCAGTTGAACTTTGACCAGTTAGGGACTCTTTTGTAGTGACGTATCGTACTTCTTAATTCATGGAAGTGCCAAATGTTTAAAAATTGATCATGAAGGAGAAATTATTAAGTGCAGTTTGTGTCCAGCTGGAATTCTATGACACCATCTGCATATATCGGAATAGAGCTGTGAAGGAAAAAGCCTGGAGCAAGATTGGCTAGATTTGCACCGCTTTGACATTTCGCACCAAACGTCTTCCAATGGTAGCGCTACTATCAGGTAACGACAGTCCAGAGTGAACGCCGTCTGCTAAAGGAAGAACACGCATTATTGAATGTCCAACACACGTCTGGTGGAGGCAGCTTCAAGATGGTCAAGGTTACCGTGTTTGGTCTTTAGCAGAGTTCTGGTGTGGTTTATCAGGACCAATGAACTCTTTCCGTGTAAAGGCCCACACGATTTGATATCAACCGTGATCTACTGACTTCAGAACTGGACTGTTCTGCTCTTTCACATGTTCAACCAAACCCAACAATATTTTTTAGCCAGCTCTTTACGTTTTGAGCCACATAAAGAAAGTGAAGACGTTATGTGTACATTGTTGAGGATCACACACACGCTTTGGCTCTCTGTAAATGTTTAAATCAGCAGAGGCAGACATGCTGAAAGTGAAATCCAGCCGAGGCCATAAAACTCTGCTCGGCTGACGTAAAATCGGCGGCTGCGGTCGGCCGTTCGGCTTCCAAACGCATCTCTCCCGGATTGTTAAAGCGCTTTGTTTACCCTCAGGCCCCCGTGCTCTTCATTTTTGCATCGCCACCTGTCACTGAGCTCGCATTTATAACTGCGGCGGGTGCCTTGCCCTTCCAAACAATGCCAGAACTGTGAAACTTTCTGTTATATTTATACCAAAGAGAAATATAAATATTTGAAGTAGCGTTTAATAAGAGGCGAGGGGGATTTTTGCATTCCATCATATCGTACACAAGCTCAATTGTTACCTTGGAAGAAGTTGTATTTACTTTGGAGTCCTGAGACTGGGATCTGCACCGACGCTCTTTGCCACATTAGTGAGCTCAGACCTCAGGCTCTCCAGCTGAACCACCGCGACTGTGTACACAGTTTAGATTAAAATCCTGTTTATACTGCACAAGAGGTGTGTTTTGTAAGCCTCTCAGCCATCCTGCTGTATTTTCATCTTATTGTGAAACAGTCACTGTGGAGGTCTGCACGTCCTGACGGCCTCATGCATCCCAGCATGCACCTTCCGCATAGAAACCTTCGGCGAGAAATGCTTTGAAAAAAAGGATTTCTGTTTGGAGATCAAAAGTTCAATTATAAAGCTGCTAAAAGGCTAACGTCGTCACTTAGCATCAATTATTGTTAACTCTGGAGCAGTCGCTGGTGAAAAAAAAAATCATTTTTGTACTACCATAACTCTTCGACTTTTTACGCAATTAACATAAGTCCAATTAGTTCTGTCGTTTCTCTGACGTGTTGCTTACTAACATAAAGTGTAGCGTGTCGATGTTATGCTACACTTTACATTAGTGAAGTGTTACTAAAAAAGTGCTGCTTGCGTAAAGTGTTGCATAACACCAATACACAAGATTTTACGTTAGTAAAGTGTGACTACAGGAGTGTTGTTAACGTAAAGTGTTGCAGTACACAGCATTTTATGTCAGTGAAGTATAACCTAAAAAGACTCAATGAAAAGTCTTGCATTACGCCGATATGCAAGACTTTACTGACGTAAAGTGTTACTAGCGTAACATGTAGCTTAGCTTGTAGCTAGCATGCTTAGTTTTAGTGTTTTAATGAATTTCTCATGTACAGCTCTTGCCAAGGTAGCATGGGCAAACGGGGAGAGTGAGGGGCGTGTCACAGCGGCTCAGCCAGTGAAAGTGGGCGAGGCCGGGTTGCATCTGCGGACCATACATTTGCCGCTTGCAGCTTTACCTCAGTTTTTTTTTTTATTCATAAAAAGCATAATTATGCAAAAAAAAAAGTCACGCATTTGACACGTATATGAATGGTGACTTTTACAAATGTTTTTGGAGTACAGATTTTAGACGACTTGTACATGGTACTGACCCAAAAACCAGATCTTGGACCCAAAATAAATCCACTTCAACCAGAATTACAGTAAAGTCCAAACTGAGAGACACCAGAAAAATAATCCCCGCAGCATCAAATAAAAACTGAGTTTCCGATTGCAGAAGTGACATGTGGATTTGTGTTCAGAGCGGCCACAAACACACAGACAAACTCTAAACCCCGTTTGGAGATCCCGTAACATATTCCTAATCTGCGAAGCATCAATTAGCCTTTCTAACTCTTAATTTCTCATTAAACTGATCCTTCAGATTAATTCTGGCGCCTTTAACTTTGACGCTGTCAGCCTTCGAGCCGCACTGACCGCCGCGGCGCTGACGCGGCTCTCTGCTGTCACCCCGTCTGGATTTAGAGATGTTTGAAAAGAGGCAATTTCAGATTATCTGGGTTTGATCGGGATGCTTGGCGTTAATCTCCCTCGAGAGACTCGGTGGCGAAGGCGTGGAACTTTCATTTTTCTAAAGCGACAGCTTTTGGGGACGGCTTTTCATCAGCGCTGCTGAAGATTTGAATGTTTTTTTTTTGACTTTTTTTTTTTTACTGCAATCGGATCTGAAATGAAGAGAAGGAAATAAAAAGACGAGCTCAGATGGTTTGAAGTGTCCACAGAAAACACCACCTTAAAAAGACACATCCTGCCATTGTTTCAGACCAACGAGATCAATCCCAGGGATACATTTCGGTGTCAGGAGTTGAGGAAAACTCCTCCTTTGTGAACGTTCTCTAATCCCTAACAGGACATGGACCTGTCAGATGGCACCAGATTGCTGGATTGTATAACCAGCAGCGTCCCTTTTTTCTCCCAGGGATTTACCGTTTATTCCTTCTGCTGGGCCCGTAATAAATCCTGCTTTTGGTGAATTATGAGCGCGGCCTTCGTTCAAGTGCCGGCGGGCTTCCTGTTTACTCGCAGGTTGACGGCGAGGTGGGGTCCGGCGGCGCAGCTGAGCATGTGTAAACACTCTTGCCGGGGTGCTTTACTGCCCTTTGTTGTTAACACAGAATGGACCTCTTAAAAACACTCACGCGGTTCTGCTGTGGCCCTGCGAGCGCTTTGTATACGCCTATTGACGAAATATTCCTGTGTTATGGCATGTGTCCGCCGCGGCTGGAAACACGAGCGCGCTGGCGGGAACATCTCGTCCACGTTCTCAAAGTGCACCTTCTTAAAAATTGCAGAGAGGTTTGCTCAACTTTCACCGCAAGAAAAAAATCCACCAAAAACAAGACACAGCAATGGACGGGAGGGGCTTTCCTAGTGAATAGATTTTCACGGTCCAGTCCCTTTCCGTCTTTCCGGTAGTTGGAACGCTCAGGTTTGATGTCAAATCTGAGAGACGAAGAATACTACGACCACGTCCTTTTACATCGACCCGCTGAAGCCGCAGACCGTTCATGTGCACTCAGTAGGGAGGCTTTGCTAGTGCTGGTTAAATCGGTGTTAGGGATGTAAAGGATACAGACAGAAAAATCAATCTTGTACATATAGTTACAGTAGTATAAGGTAAATAAATAGAAATACAAATATGTTGGTAAAGAAAGAAGAAGATGATGGGAAGTCAATTATTGGTTTATGGCAAACATTTTGTTTTCGTTGCTTAAAATTAAAAGTGCCAGCTGGAAAAAAGGTTCTCTGTTAAACGAAACTTATATTTACATTTTTGAATGCCAAATGAGAAATACATTTCTAAATAGTATCCATTCAGGTCAAAGGATTTGACTGTATCGTATTACCTCATTGAAGTAAAATAATTTGAGTGTTTTATATCGTTTTACTGAGGTATAAGTATTCGGCTGTGGTGTATCGTCACACTGAGGTATAATAATTAGACTGCATCGTATCACCACAAAAGTACTGAATAAACTACATTTTTAGAAATACTTTTTTTGCATAAATGACGGATACAAGCACACAGACATAGTAGTTTGAAGAGATTCTGGGTTAACTTTGATGTTTGGCTCAACTTTTTAGTGCCCGGCTCAAATTGGCAAACAGGAAAATAGAAGTGGCCTGGACTGTGGGCGGAGCCAAACCTGATACAAGGCCAGCGTCACCTCGTGAGAAAGCAGACATAGTGCTTGAGTGTTGAACCGGTTCCTCATTAAATGACGTTTTTGTACATTTTAAGTCTGACATCTCCTGTTTTTTCTACTCCTGGGTAGTTTTTGGGCATGTCGTTTGGCTAAACCTTCAGAAAACCCTTTTTTTTCTGGTTTTTCCTTTGGTCTTTTCTCTTGGCTGCTTTTCTCTGCATCAGAATCCACTGGAATTACGTTATTTACGTTAGCGGTTGAAGAGCCACGATTCTTCAAAGAACCACCAAAGCTCCGGGGTTAAAGGGCTACAATCTGACTGACTTGTGTCAAAAACAGAGAAAACATCCATCTATAGACTGAAGGTGTAGAAACATGATGAATCATCAAAGGGTTGGCATTACAAACAAAGTAAAGAGACTCCATCCTGAAGGCTGCATGAACAAACAAACCGTCGCTGGCTTCACGTCACTCCGAGCCCCGAGTCTCAGCGCGGGGACAGCTTTCTGGGTAACTCATGGCTCTGAGGTGCAGCCGCCGCTCTCGCTTTTGTCAACATGATCCGGGTCGTCCAAAGGCAAAATGTGGTCACTCGGTCCTCGACACAGATCGGCCGCTCACTCGCCGCGACGTGACCGGGATGACAGCATCGACGATCGCTCGGTTCGGGGACAAGCGAGGGAGGAAAACCACGGACGTCCGTTCGAGCGCTGCCGCCATGTGAAAGCCTCTCCAGGCTGCCTGTGCACTTTGACATGGCCAGCCGGGTCTTACGGGCCGTTCCCTGCTGAAGGGGTGCGGGAGCAGGAACCAAGCCAGGGGTCACGGGGGGTCGGCTGCCTGTCCCAACAGCAAACTGTAATCTACTTTCCCCCCCCCCCCCCCCCCCCCCCCCACCCACACACACACACACTCTCTGTTGCCGGGCAGATAACTCGTCTACTCTTCAACTGTTTTTCAAAGTCAAAAGGCCAGACCAGCGAACACGGAGGCATCGAGCCGCCAGACAAACGGTGGTGCAGGTGGTGGGCGGAACGCTGGTCTACGCCCTGCAGCACCATCAGGATCTCCACCTTTAAACCAACACTTTCCACCAACACAACAAATGTATGGAAGAAGAGCTGAAAACAAGTCAAGACAATTAAAGTCAGTAAGTTCCGGTGTGACCTTTCACTTAAAAGTTACAAACCTGAAAAAGTGCAATCACACTCAAACAAATACGTTAGCGTAACTGTAATGATATTGTCGTAAAACTGTGGATTCAGACTTGTTTTTCACTGTGTTTGCCCATTTTTTGTGTTTTTCAAAACACTTATCGTTTGTTCTGAGGAGTCTGTAGAAACTTTTGAGTTTTTGAAATCGATTGTATATAAGAAGTGGACTGAGTGACCCTCCCCCCTGTGGTTCCAAACAGGAAGTACCTGTTGGCTCCAAGAAGCTAAACTCCCATAGACTTCTGTAGAGAAATAAACAGCTGTTACTCAGTTATTCTATTGGTCAGAATAAACATTTTTCTCTGATACCTCCTGTTCACGTTCTTGATAATTCTCTTCTTTCACGACATTTTTTTGTGTAGTTTAAGTTATTTAGGTCAGAAACTGGCCAATCAGATGCCTCAATTAAAAGTCGGTTGTTGAACGTTTGAAACACATTTCTTGTTGCTCGCTTTCAGCTGGTAGGGGGTGCTCACTCCTGATTGGTGAGCACCCCCATCACTACTGACTGATGACCTCAGTGGTGTTGGTAGTGTTGGTTCCAACATGGCGAGGTCCATATTACCAAAAAAAAAAAAAAAAAAAAAAAAGAAAATGAATTATTTTTGAATTGACTTCATTTCATTGGAACTGGGAGTAAACCATTTTCTATGGGTGATGTCATACTCACCCGGTCCAGTTCTCTGATATGAATTTTATATATAAAAAAAAAATAAATACATTTCAGCGCCGCTCATATTTACTTTTTTTTTACATCACAAAATTTCTGGTACCTTTCAAGTGTTTTGAGGGTCATAAAATAAAACCACACACATAAAATACTTGTAAAAGAAGGTAAGTAATATATTAAGGCTTAAGTTTTTTTAATGTTTCTTAAAATGTAGAAAAAACAGGTCAAATTACTAATAAAAATGAATCTAAATAAAGTAAATATTTTTGTTTGTGTTTCTCTCAAAGACAATTTGTTTTTAAAGTTTTTAAATGTATTTATTTATTCTTTCCCTTTGTTGTCATTTTACAAGCAGGTTTTAAATTTTTCAGTTTATTTGTCAAAAATTCAAGTTTGTCATTTTTTAAAGAACTGATTATGCCGTTACTTTTAGAACTGCTGATTTCATGTCTGTAGTTTTTTGACTAAATTTTGACTTTGTTTTAGTTTTTTTTTTTTTGTCCGTTTTTGAGAAAAAAAAGTTTACTTGAACTTTGACCTCAAAATTCTGTAACCTTGTTGTTACGTTTTCCTATTTGTGCTCATTTTTGTTGAAGTTGTTTTTTAGGCAGAATTTTTCTTTTTTCAAAATGTAATTTTGACACTTCTTCTCAACTTATTTTCTTTAAATTCTTCTTTTTATTTTGGCTTTTGTGAATATTTTTAACCTTTGAGTTCTAATATGCTTTTTATTTTTTTTATTTTTATTGTGTTTCTAAAGTGTCTCCATACATGAGATATCCTTCGGTTGGTCTTTTATTTGCTTGCTTTTGGGAAAATCCTGAAGTTCCACCTTCATCCGATCAAATGTCAAATGTTTTGTGATCAAAAGAAAACCTGATTTCTATTTTTTATTATTTCTTTGTTATGTAAAAGAAAATAAAGTTTGTGTCCAATTTTCTCACGTAAGTTAAAACATAAGAAATTAGTTTTTCCTTTTTCGCTCCTGCTGAGTGTGGATCTGACCTCTGCTCTTGAACGCACACACAGGCGGACCCACCGCTGGCCTGTAGCAGCAACAACATCATCAGCATCATCCTGCTGGTCTCCTCTCAACCGCTAGCTGCCAGTTTGAAGTCACACTCGGAGGCGAGTCGGATGTCTTGGCGGGTTTGAAGCGGGGAAAACACCCGCTTCTCTGTTTCCCTCCAAGCTGTACTTTGCTTCAACGAAGCATCAACGTCTTCCCGCGGACCTTCACGAGGCCAACAGCTTATTTCTGTGGACAAGGAGGAACCGAGGAGCACCATCGACCACATTAAACATGATGCCATTAGAGATCGCTCTCAGGCTCGATCATGTTATGTCTTCTTTGCCTCTGAGGCTCGAGTACACCAGTGAAAACATGTCAGTGCGCATAAGAAACCGGAAAAAATAAAACCTGCATCCAGATAAAAAGCTGGAGGACCTGGAGCGACCTGAAAAACTGAATCCCGTTAACTCCGGTTAATAATTCTGACTTTCAAAAGGAAATGTGATCGCTTCTTGTCGTGAGTCGTCCAAAATTCGCTCGTGGCTTTTAATTACAAGAATCCATCACACACAAGAAATGTCAATGAAGACCCTGTGCTGGACTCTCTGTCATATCATGATCCAGGTCAGAGGTCTGCGACCTTCCTCACTTAAAGAGCCTTCTCGGTAAAAAATTCACAGACGAAAACCCAACCTGAACCACGAAGTCCTGTTTCACATCCTTTAGAAAAGTATGACATTTCTTTTTTGCTGCTTCAATTATAATGATAAGAAATAAAGAAATAATTGTGTGTTTGGCATAAATAAAGAAAATAAAACCCAGCTTTTGTTTTTGCCACCGCACCCTCTGCACTCGATTAAAAGAAGCACCGACAAGGACTGCTTTCATACTCATGTCAAGTATAAGGTGAACCGAACTATAAGACACTTTAAGCTGCGTTAGCATACTTGCAATACCTGTAACTCCCAATCTGGTTTGCAACGCTTAAAAATATTGAATGATACTGCCTACACAAATGTTACTGTGACTATGCTATCTCCCAACTCTGTCTGTAACAGACAGATATTGCTCAGTTAGTCACGTTAGAAAAGTTAGCATGTAAACAATGCCTGTAACTCTGAACCTTGGTGGCAACAGTCAAAAATAATCAATGAAACAGCTAACATTTGCATCTACATTTAAAAATCAGACTGATACAGCAAAACAAATGCTACTGGGATTACGCTAACTCCCAACCTTATTAGTAACATGTAAAAACAAAAAAAACAAAAAAAAAACGGACACAGATACCCCTTAACAATGCAATCAGCGCTGATATTAGCATGTTTATAACACTGTTAGCCCAAACCTTATTGGCGTTGGTAAATTTACTTTACTTATATAGCACTTTTCTACCTATTGAAGGCCCAAAGCGCTTTACAGTCACAGACCCATTTACCCATTCATACACACATTCACACTCCAACCATGTTACCAATACATAAAAAAAACAAATCGATACCACTAAAACAAATGTTACAGTGACTAAACTAACTCCCAACCTTGTTTGCAATATGTAAAACCAAAATTTTTTTGACAACTAATCCCCAGCCCTGTCAGTAACATGTAATAAAGAAACACAGTCCCACACTTCTGTGTTAGCCACAATAGCTTTTCTTAAATGACCACAGATGTTCACAGAGCTCCTCTCAAAATCACTTCAACATCAGTAAGTCGGGCTCTAGGATGGACATGCCATTATCTCTGTGAAATTGAACCTGTCGTTCTGCCTTTCTTATCTTATTGCTTGATGCAGAGTAAATACGCCTTAATAAGTAACTTTTTGTTTATTAATTAATGAAAGAAATTGTTTGTTGAGGTTTGATAAACAGAGTTAATGGTGGATATTTGTTGCAGTAAAAACGATCCAGGAAACAACTTGAGGACTTTGTTTTTTAGAAAGAAAATGTTTGCTTCATCATCTTGGTAAAAAACAAGCGGTAAGAAAAGTTTTTCTCTGAAACGAGGCTCTGGTTAGTCCTCTTACACCAGCTGCAGCAGAGAGAGGTCGGTCCAGGCTCGGTAGCTGTTACCATGGCAACGCATCACACTGCCTGTCAAATAGTCAGCTGCTTGTGAAAAACGATTTAAATGTTAGAAATAGCCAGATTAAAGTACCAATAACTGATTGGTATCAGGCAGATAAGGGCCATTGACAACTCCAGTATCAGAAATGAATGGACTTCGCGGTAGAAACCGTCCGACATGCTGCGTAATCCGTTTTCGTATCTTTTTGTTTTTTGTTCACTTTGCCAAAAGTTTTATGATTTTTTTCTCAGATTTTTTTTCCCCTTGAAAACGTATCAAACTTTAGTTCAACGTTTTCTGTTGGATGACGTTTTTTTCTATTGACGTTTCCTCTTTGGAGTTGCAAAACTTTTTGACATTTTTCTTTCTGTTCATTACAAGAAAACAAACTATTTTTAAATCTATGTCAGTTTTATTAGGGTCAACTTTGGAGTTTAGTTTCTTTATTTCATGCTGGACCATGTACGGTAAAATGTAAAACAGTTGTCTTTTTGTTGGTCTCACTTCTTTTTGTTAAAAAAACCAAAGAGACAACGTTTTGCATTTGTTATTTGAATGTTGGTAGTTATTTGAAAAATACATTTAAAATGTTTCTGTTTAAAATAAAGAAAATCCAAAAGTTTTCCACTTCTTTGAGTTTTTCCACATTCAGACTTCTATACATCAGTTTCAGTGTAACTTTAGGTACATTTTCTCTAAATAAATATTTTAATGCGTTAGTGACAGTTTTCTACTTTTTTTTAAACAAATGTTTGTTTTTAAGTTGCTTAACTGCATAAAAGTTTTGTTCAGAATTAGTCAAATTTGTTACTCTTGAGTATATCATTTGTGATTCTATTGATTTTATGACGGTTAAAAACAAAAAAAATGAGATAAACAAACAAATATTTCAAATAGAAACATTGTTGGGTTCTTAAAACGATGTGTTTGGTTTTTTGTTTTTGTGGTCATGTAAATGGAGAACCAAGCACGAAGTGGCATGAGACCATTTGTCATCCCATGTAAACAAAGCGGCGTTTATAAACCGCCCATCACCGCATGGATTTGCATCGGCGACACGGATTACCCTTTCGGCCGTGTTCAGACACACTGCAGAACGTGTGGAGAGTCGGACATTGTTTTATTCATACTGCTGGAAGATGCAGACGGGCGCCTGCTGAAAGCTCTCTGGCATGGCGGGAAGTCAAGCGAGGGGAGATAAGGGCTGTATAGAGCAGTGGCGGAGAGCGGGGGGGAGGGGCTGAGGAGAATCAACTGGACGCACCGCCGGAGACAAACATGTCATCTGAAAAGTTGAAAACTCCTGCGATTGGGTGTTTTTTCCTGCACCGCGTGGCGAGGTCTACAGATAAACGGAGGGGGAAGAAAAAAACAAACAAGGTCCAATCACGGCACACGCTTAAGAACCTCCGGGTGCTACTTTGGCATTGCCGTATTTTGACTGAAATCTTAATGCAATGGGGATTAAAGGGATTACAACATAATCTTGAATAATCCAAAGTGCCACGGACGGAGGAGAGCTAGTAATAAATGACGGCAAAAAAATAAAATAAAATAAAAAAAAACTCCGTCCGGCGGTCTGACAACATTGTCAGTCACAGCGGGGATTAAATATTTGCGGGAAAAAACTTTCGACTAATGCCCGCAAACCATCACCGGAGTAGAAAGGGGGTGGGGGGGGAAGGCAATTTAAGAGACATATACCACCTCGGTAAGTGCTGGCCAGCCCGCTGCCGGGACAAAAGCTTCATTTTAAGCAGATTTACTTCTCATTTTTTTTGTTTTTTGATCAATGCTGGGCAGGTTCATTACACATGTAAAGCATTGGAGGGGGGGGGCGTTAAGGAATAAAAAATGTTCCCACAACCTTGAATCAATTCTTATGAGGTTTACTAAAACGCCATCAACATGTCCATCAGCGTTCCGCGTTCATGTCTACGTTCCGGAGTTGCCTTTTTTTCTTTTTTAGTGATTACGGAGAGGCATCGGCACGGATCTCCTGAAAGGAACTTCATCGACGGGAACCTGCTATTAATTACAAGCCTTCACTCAATGACCGCAAATCTGTTGGGCACAGTAGGAGGATTTGATGCCGACCTTGGTGGTACCCCCCCCCCCCCCCCCCCAATCACTACCACTTAAACACACTGCTAAAGTCGGAACAAACCGGAGGGCCCCTAATTTCACAGAATGAATACAAATCAAGAGTCAGAGAAGCTTTTAGACGCGACATTAATGCAGGAATTTGTGTCAGATGAAAGGAAGGGGAGCTGTAACAAGATGGAGGTGAGAGGGAGGGGGTACTGTCACTGCTGGGGGGGGGCAGGAGGGAGGGGCAGTCTAATAAATGAACTAATGACTAGTGTCTTTCAAATCCGGCATTCCAAGACTTTAAATGCCAAAAAAAATTGAAGTTCGGATTGAGTATCGAGACTGGAAGTTGTTTAGTCTATCTAGGATCTTTAATAGTAAGTTAAATAAAAACCCTAATGTGACGTCTAAGGGAACGATTTCAAGAAATTGAGCGTAGATGGAGCAGGTCTGTTCTTACCGTTAACACTCTGGCTTTTTACCATAACTTTTTTTCAGTTCACACTTTAGTTATGCATGAATGACCGACAACAGAGGAGCTACACAAAGATTGCAGAAAAAAACATCAAAAACAATAAAATATTTCGGTATTTGTTTTTTTCTTTGGTCCAATTCATTCCAATTTGACCAAATTCCGACAGTTGGATTTTAATACTGGCGTTTAGAAATGACCAACACAAGACATTAAAGGGTTGTAATCCTGTCCTACAATTGGCTAGAGATCTATCTAGGGTGTACCCCGCCTTAGCCCAGCGATAGCTGGGATAGGCTCCAGCAACCCCATGACTCTCAATTGGTTAAATAGGTTTGAAAAATGAATGGATGGATAAATGGATTCTAATACTCCGCACTGAGCGAGGAATTGGGATAGGGAATGAAACCCAGTTTAAAATGATGTTATTATGTTATGTTATTATTATGTTATAATAACTTTTCAACCATTCACGTAATTAATGCCATTCTGATTCTGAGAAAAGTAACTTTACGCTGATATAAAACGCTTACAGTAAAGAAGTGCTTAAAATAATTAGCACAAATCAGCTGATTCTGATGCAGAAAAATGTAGCTGCGCTGATACGAAATGCCGATTTTCTCTGCGTCAAAAAAAAAAACTTGATTCACATTGATCATTTAAACGGTCTTAGAGTGACGGTGGTCAAAAAGCGGTGGTTATTTAGGTGTTGCTGGTGACATCCCCAGTGTTGAAGGGTCCTATTCCTGTCCTTAAGCGGACCGGCGGCCTGTCTGGGGTGTACGCCACCTAAGGCTCAACAGTAGCTGGGATAGGCTCCAGCAACCCCATGACCCCAAAAGAGATTAAAAACATTTGGAAAATGAGTGGATGGATAAATAGATTGTTGAGAGATGGTTGGAAAATTAAACTGGTGGATATACGGTTGGTTCCATTAAATGAACGGACATTGGATTGTTAGATAAATGGATGGTTATATATGGATGAATGGGTGGTTGGATAAATGAATGGATGTATGGTCTGATGGATTGTTGGACGAGTGAATGATTGGGGGTCTGATGATGGTTATATTCCTTTATACTGAGCCATTGGGCTTCAGAAAAGAACTCCTGTTTTGAAGTGAAGTTACAGATTAAAAAAACAACAACAAAAAACCACAGCCCATCAAAAAGTAAGAAAAAGCAGCTCCTTAAAAAAATGATCAGAATAATTCAAGAATTCATGTTCATTTTAGAGGAGTTGGGAAGTTTTTTTTTTTGAATTTATGAGAATATTGGGTCAATTTCTTGAGAACATTGACACTAACGGTCTCTGCGGTTCTGACTGGGAGAATTCGGTAGGTGATGGTAAAAATCAAAAGGAAAAAAAAAAGTTGTTGGTGAAATCCAGGTCGAAAGACCATCATATGCACCCCCACCCCCGCAGTGCTGCCACCCAGTGCCCGCTGCCGTCCCCAGCAGAAGCCCTCGACACCCCGGACATGTGTTTCAGTTAGCAACAAGAAGACTCTTTTAGGAGCAGGCACTTCACACCAGGAAAATGAAGGGGAAAAAAAAGGGGGGAAAAAGCTGCCAGGCGGCGCAGAGAGTTTATTTTTTCTGCCTATAAGCCATAATGAGGTTGTGCCCCGGGGAATCAGTCGAGCGGAATGTTATTAATGCTTAAAAAAAAGGGGGGAAAAAATCCTCGGCACCTTCTGCAGCTGCGGAAAAAAAGCAGGAAAAGACTGTCAAACAATTAAAGTAAAGTGAATTCCCTGAGATGGAAGGAAGAAAAAAAAAGTTAAAACTTAAAAAAAAAATCGGACAGGAGACATAAAGGGGGGGGGGGCTCTTCCTCCAGGATGAGCCGTGTGAAGTGTCTCCTGACCTGCATGTTTTTGCCAGATCAAACAGGCCGAGGGATCATTACCGCACATTCAACTGTCTCTAATCAGCCGGCTGTAATATCCGACTCCTGACACCGTCTCCTACTGGGAGGGAGGTTTCCGCATCTGTTCCTGGCGCTCTGATCAAGGCGGGCTTCAACCAACAACAGGTGAACGTGTATTTATCTGCTGGAAAAGCTATGATTTTAATGGCTGCACCGCCGGTTGAGCGTTTATATGACTGAACATGTTAATTGTTAGGTATGTTTCCGTCCAATTTATGCACAAAAATACTTTACAGGGAGTCTTCACCACTGACGGTCTAATGAGCGAAAAAAGAGGAAAAAAAAATCCCTCCTTCTTTGGAGGTTATAAAAAACTTTTTTTTTGCAGATACTTGCCAGCCTTTCCATTAATTATGCTAATGCAGAGATGTCTCTCCGCATAAGGCTGAAAGCTCTTGGGTTGTTGACGTATCGCGAAGTGTGGGTGGGTTGTAGTTTTCATATGTTTGAACCCCGTTGAATGGCTCAAGAAGACAAAGCGGTGAGTTTTCACAAACCTCAGAAGTCCCAAATGCTGCATCTTTGAGCTCTCATTACAGTGCAGTTACCCAAAAAACAGAAAATACATCACTTACTAATCAGAATCTAGTAGTAGTGGCTCGTTTCTTACACTGTGTACTTATTAGGCATGTGTTCAAGAACGCGCTGAATGTGGGTTTTAATACGCACTTTCAGTCTTGGTGTTCAGACTGGACTGTCGCTACTCGATACTAGCGCATGTATCTACAGTTAGAAGAGCTTTGGTGCGAAATGTTGAAGCTGGGACTGTCTAGTGAATCTTTCCTTTTGCAGCTTTATTTTGATATTTGACAGACTTGGCGTCATATGATTCCAGCCGCGCAATTTGGTCAAACGTCAACCGGTTTAACTTTCAACACACGTACAGTATAATGGGAGCGTACGTCTACGTAGAGCTCAAAAACGGTCTCAAAAATGTGCGCAGCTATACTTGAAAATTTTGAACGCGGAAGTCCAAGCACAGGCTTGTCATTGAAAGTGGTCGTTCGAATGCGTGTTTCTGAGCCCGGTGTGACTGTAGCATAACTGACACCAGTTTCCAATAATCAATGGATCACCATAAAAAAAAGACGTCTGTCTTAATTAGTAACCAATTTTTTTTAACTCCTTAAGCCACGTTCACACCCCCTCCGGCAAAACTCGTTCAAGTGCCAACTTCCAAAGAAAAGTCTTTGTAAATACATTAAAAACTCCGATGTTTGATGGATGGATATATGAATTAATGGTTGGATGGATAAATGATTTGTTTGATGGGTGGATGGTTTGTTTGTTTGATTGATGGATAAATAGATCTTTGATTGGTTGGTTGAATAGATGGATGGATAAATAGATAGATATCTGGATGGTTGGATTTATGGATGAATGATTGGATAGAAGCAAATGGTTGGATGTTTAATGGATGAAGAAATTCATGGTTGGATGGCTTGATAATTGGATGGGTAAATTGATTGATGGATGGATGAACGGTTAAATGGTTTGAAGGTTAAATAAACAGATGGTTGGTTGGATGGGTGAATAAATGAATAGATACATAGATAGTTCGATCAATAGAAAAATGGTTGAATTTTTGATGAAAGGATGGATGAGAGGCTGGATGGATGTTTGGATAAAGGGATGGTTTGATCCATTGATGGATGGCTGGATGGTCTGATGGTTGGTATAAGTGGAACGGTGGTTCATCAGTGGGTTGGATGTATGGATGATTGAATGAATAAATGGATAGATAGTTGGATGGATGGTTTAATTTTTAGATAAATGGTTGGATGGTTGGTTGGATGGGTTCTAATCCGCTGAACAGACCAAACATTTGATCTATATAAGAAAGCTCTCATTTAAAGTGATGATAAAAAAAAAGGTTTTTACGAAGTTTAGTGTGATGTCATCAGTTTTTTGGGGGGAGGGAGCGACTGAATTGTTCTAAACGTTCCTGTTTACCTTACATTTCACCATGATTGGATTAAGAAGGGGGTAATTTGTCATGTGGAAATGGCTCCAGTCAGTAGTCAGTATGTTGCTCTGCAGCACGGGGGCCCGGATGGACACCAAGGACATATTTAATTTGTCCTTCAGTGAAACACTGGCAGCTGAAATCCAATTTGCTGTCTGGTGTCCCTGCAGGCCGTGTTCGTGCCACCCAGCTACAAACACAGAGGTGTGCGACACATTTTCATGTCTATTCAGGGAAGCCCACATGACTGATTTCATTTGCTAAGTTGCGTCCTCCGGTCCCAGTCGCCATTGTTTGGCGAAAAGCCGCCGCCATGGCAGGTCGGGACCCCGCCAGTGCCGCACCTCATTGTCTGTCCTCACCTCTGCGCCTTTATGTCTTCACTGACTGTCACGCTGTTGGCAGGTCGCTCCGGCATGGATTTCCCACAGGAAGTGTGTGTGTGTGTGGGGGGGATCAAACAAGCAAAGGTGAGCCACTGTGACACTTCCAGCAGCAGCTGGTGGCTTTTTTGTGTGTCTGTTGTGTGTCTGTCTGCAAAAATCTTGCTGAATCACAAAAGTTCAAGAACATATCACTCATCTGGAGGCTGATAAAGAGTAAAACTGCCTCCATGCTTTTTCCTGGTCAGATGTATGCAATTCATCATCTTAGAAAACAATTTCAAGATTCTTTTATTCGAGGTGTTCTTAGTTCATATTAAGGGGAAATTCACCAAACTTTTTGCGCCAAGCCACTGAAGAAAACCTTTTTCAATAAATGTTGTTACATAGATGAATTTGTAAACTTTGACATAATTCAGATTAAGCAAAATTGCAATAAGAGGAAACCTCAACTGTTAAGCACGGGGGTAGACTGGTCATGGTTTGGTGAAGTTTTCCTACCTGTCGCAAAAATATTTTCAAATTATTTCCAGAAACAAATGTTGGAATGGAGAGGTGATGAAGGGGACTAGCACTTTCCCCTCACAGATAACAGGTACTGGTTCAAATCCCACTCCCACAGTCTAAAAACATGCTTCATAGATTATTCTAAATTAAGTGTGTGGCCCTGCAACAAACTGGCGACCTGTTCAGAGCGTGCCCCTGCCTTTGCCCAACAGTATTTGGTATAGGCTCCAGCAACCCCGTGACCCTAACAAGGATTAGAGAGGGTCAAAAGGTGTATGAATGGAAATAATGATGCATTTTAGAAGCTTGGACTGTTGATACCTGTCAGCTGCCTCTGGAGTCCCACAAGCCAGCCAGAACCGATAGGACTCTTTCTTCAGCTTCATGGCATCCCTTACTTCTGGCGTCCACCACTGGGTTTGGCAGTCCAAGCAAGCTGCGGAATGGGCTGTTGTGGAGGCAAATACTCAGTCCTGGGCGGAGTTCGGTGAGGCTATTGAGAAGTTCTATTGGTTGGCCTTGGACCTCCAGCATCCATCGGAATGGTTTGCAACAGAGTGTGAAGCGGCTGGGATGAGGGTCAGCACCACTAAGTCTGAGGCCATGGCCGGAGAAAGGTGGTTTGTCCTCTCTGGGTGGGTGGAGTGCTCCTTCCCCAAGTGGAGGAGTTTAAGTATCTTGTTCACGAGTGAGGGAAGATCGGGGCGCAAGATCGACAGGTAGATTGGTGCTGCGTCCACCATTATGTGGTCGCTGTACTGGTCTGTTGTGGTGAAGAGAAAACCAAGACAGAAAGCAAAGCTCTCAATCTACTGGTTGATCTACGCTCCAATACTCACCTATGGTCATGAGCTCTGGGTCTTGACCGAAAGAACGAGGTCCCGGATACAAGCGGCTGAAATGAGCTTCCTCCGTAGGGTGGCTGGGCGCTCACTTAGAGAGAGGGGGAGAAGCTCGGAGTAGAAAGGAGCCAGTTGAGGTGGCTCGGGCATCTGGTCCGGATGCCTCCTGGACGCCTCCCTGGAGAGGTGTTCCAGGCATGTCTAACTGGGCGGAGGCCCCGTGGAAGACCCAGGACACACTGGAGAGACTACGTCTCTGCTGGTCTGGGAATGCCTTGGGGTCCCCCCAGAGGAGCTGGAGGAAGTGACCGGGGAGAGGGAAGTCTGGATATCTTTGCTTAGACTGCTGCCCCGGCGATCCGGTCCCGGATGAGCGGAAGAAGGGAAGCGGATGGTTGGAGTTTAGAAGCAGGCTCAACCAACCAGTTTTAAGGGATCACTAATGATCTTTATTAATGTTTTTATCTTGATCAACAACTAAAAATAACTAAAAACAAATAGTAATAAAAAAAACATGTAATGTCTAAATACATTATTTTGTAAAACAGAAGGAATTCCCAGAAATCAAAATGAAATGTTGAAAAAAATGAAAGAAATAACTGAAATTGATCATTTTTTTGAAATATGAAAAAGTTTATGACTACTTTTTAAAATGCAAGACTCTATGTATTAAAAAGGATCATCTTAATGCAACAAATGTAGTAGTAGGTACTGTAATGTCAGCAGTGATAAAACAAGAAAGAATAGCTATACAGTTTATTTGATTGTTTTTTGTGCATCTCAGCCATACATTTGTAAATGTAACAAAATAAAATTAAATCAGAGCTACTTAAGTGACCCTTTATGTATTTTTGGACCATATAGGAGTTGTTGAATTTTGTTCAAGGAGAGACAGTCCACTTTCAAATCTCCTTGAAGTACAAATTCTGCTTACTGACAACCAAGCCGCCCCGCTTGACGGTTTATTCGAGCACCATAAGTACTGTTGTCAGGAGCCTGGCAGAGCTCTGTAATGTTTGTAAAAAACTTTAATAAAGTTTAAATTAGATGACTGGTTTTTTTCGCTTGACTTGCAACACAATACAAAAAATGTTATATTTTTTTTATCATCAAGAAAGATGGAGTCAAAGGGCCACATTTGGCTCCTGAGCCTCAGGTTGCTGACCCCTGTCAGACGCAGGGGTCTTCTTCCTGAAAGGAGAAGTGGGAGTACAAAACGGTCTCATTTAAACGGCCAATGGGTTGAGAGATACGGCAAAACAGGAGCTCTGAGACTAAAGTTTACGTCTGTGGAGTGGGGTTCAAGGCAGTGAAGTCAGCTTTCCAGTGGAGTGCGGCGGATTTAGTCTCGGGTGTTCTCGTTGTCCGGATCCGTGCGGGGGTCTCGCTCGTCACACCCATCAGCTCTGAAATGCTGACAACCTCCTCATTAATGTGAAACGGTGCAGCCGGGTCTGAAGCACGGGAAACCCTTCAGCCTTTTTCCCCAATGACCCGCCGGCCGGCAACCGGGGCGTGGGGGGAGGGGGGCGGCGATAGGGGAGGGTCCTTTCACCACCAGCTGAGCAGCCATGATGGCTAACTACCACACCAGAGGCCCCTTTGTTTCCCCTCCTTTCTCACTCCGGCTCCTTGCAAACAGCCAAGCCTGTCACAGTCCGGCATCAGGGTTCAGTGATCTGTCAACATTTACCGGCAGATAAAGACAGAGGCGGGGAAATTCTCAAGCCCCGGAGAGCTCGCGCTTACGAAAAGTGTGTGAAAAGTCGCAGAGCAAGGACTTACTTTTATTCGGTTTTTTTTTGCGGCCAAATAGAAAACAGTCATGTGGGGAAGACGGCGGCCTGAGTTTATTAAACCCTCCCCTCCCACTGGCCGCCGGTGAAAGTGAAGATGGAAAGCTTTGACAAATAGGACTGCATCCTTTCTCCCCGGGGCTATCCCGCCGCACGCCGCTCTTCGGCCTCATCAGGGGCAGAAAAAGGGCTAACAAAAGCTTCACAAAAAAAAAAAAAAAAAAAAAAAGCACCTGTCAAAATAGCCCCACCTAACAAACAACTTGGGAATTGTTCGGCGCCGGACAAAAAAACAAACAAACAAAAAAAAAAGGTTATTCTTTGAAATGGTGGGTATCTGACAACAATTTGTCGAGTTTCCGCTTAAAAAAAATGGTATATATACATATATATATATATATCTTTTAGCTAAAGGATTTGCTTCCTAATTGGGCCACAGATGACAAAAAAGACTCGTTTTCTCTGAAGTTTGTTGCAGATATGAAACATCTGCTTTAAATTGATTCCGTCTTCCTGCTGGTAAAGATCAAAGAGTGTCTGGTCATTAAAAGGTGACACAGAGTTAAGGTAGATCCAAACGTATTTGAGGAGATATCTTAGCCTGATCATAGTTGGAGTCACCTCAGAATTAGAGTTCTTAAGAGTTCAGGAAGTTGGGGAGAAAGCAAAAAGGCCTTACTGCAAATATGTTTTATGTGCATCATTGCAAATATTTAGGGGTTCAAACAGATGCCAATAGAGACGGGAAAGTTTTAAACCTAATCCCTCACCTAAACCCCCCTAAATTGGTAGACCTTTAAAATTGATATTAGTGGCTCCACCCCCTGAACAATGTTGCTACGGCAACTAACCAAAATCAGAAATATAGCTATAAAAACACCTGTCCGGATTTTTCTTCCAATCAGGACATTAAGCTAGATCGTATAAGACTATCGTTACCAATGACACAACATTAACGCTAAAAGATTTTAGTGCCCTCAAACATTTACAAGTGTATTTTACAGAGATATAGTTATTTGGTTTTTAATTGGATGTGCATGTCCATAATCTGAAAATATAACTTTAAATAATTAAACATCATCTTAATCTTAAGTCGTCAAAAAAACATAAATAAACAAAATGGTTATATGTTAGCTTCAGTTTTCTTTCAAATATTCTAACTCTTCAACCATTTTTCATAATTAACGTGATTTCAAAGGATTCTGATGCAGAAAAAAAAAATCAGCTCGTCACTGAAATGTAACATTTTACAGCTGATTCTACATTTTACATTTTAGCTGATTCTGTTGCAGAGAAAACCAGATTTGCGCTGACATTTTACGTTAGTAAAGTGCTGCATAATGGCATAAAGTCACTGGAATTACAAATTTGTTGGAATTACATTGATCACATAAACGGTCAAATAGTTACGGTGGTAAGGAATAATTATGTGTCAATGGTTGCTAAGGAAAAAAATCTATTCATGTCATGGTGGAGATACAAAAATTGCTTCACGTATTTAACAGCCTGTGATATGTAAAAAAAGTGAATGGTTGCTATGGACTATTGTACTTTAGTAGGGGCGAGGCTGTGTCTGGAGCGTACCACTTTTGCAGGCGATGGGTCTAATGCGGAGATCAAATTTCACACACCTGCCTGTTTGACGTTTGCTGCTCAGCAAAGAATTTAAATAAAAAGTTTGCAATCAAGTTCGCAACATCCCAAATACACTGTTTTCCCATTCAAGTGGAGAGCTTTTAATAAATATGTGGTATTTTGTCTTTGTTGATACCAGAGACACATTTCGACTGATATATCCCATCATGCATTATTCCTTGAACAAAAAAAAACGCTCTGATCCATTTTTCAAAACAGTCGCCCGAATCAAAAATTTAACTTTGTTAACAAAATAAAAGCATCAGTTGATGAAAGAGATCAGTCGCCTGGAATTGTTCGGATTTTTTGAATTAATTGACGTTTAAATTTTCCATCAAACACGTTGACGGTCCTGACACGGACTTTTACCAATGTCCTTTTGTAAATATTTGATTTAAACTTCCTATTTTATTTTGTATGAGCTCAAACTGTCAGATTTTAGGGTGCATCTGTTGTCCATAGCCATTAATAATCAATGGAGAAAAGGGAAACCAGAATATTCGGAGGTTTTAGTGAAAGCAGAGCGTCCGAGGATCATGGAGGAGACAGAAGAACGTGTCACCTCAGAATCAGCTGCCTGCTAATGAGGATTTAACTCAAATTGCTTCCTAAATGTCATCGGTTGTCAGGGACCCCGCTCCTCACAACACGTACAAGCGGCGTGTGAGGTGCGGGTCACATGATCCAACACGTCTCCCCCATCATCCTCCGCTTCCCACATACCCGTCACCTGTCCGTGTGATTATGGTCGTCCGCCGGCCGCGCCGACCGTCCTGACTGCAGAAGACAAAAAGGCATCAGTCATCGGTGGCTCGCCGGCGTGTCACGGTCGCTCCGATGTCATGGAGCTGACGTGACTGAGGCCTGGAGCCAAAAGGAGCACAAAGGATGTCAAACAGCCAGATGGAGTTCAAGGCTTCACCACTGCAGCACCCAGAATGCCCAGCTGTTAAAAAAAAAAAAAAGTATTTACCCCCCCTCCTCCTTCTGTAGCACATTTGCCACGACTAAAAGATGCTTCACTGGAAATATGTTAAAATCTGACCAGGCTTCATGTGAAAAAGTAATTCCCCCCTCTTGTTTGGTTATAAATGTATAACCGCATACGCCTTAACGCCTAACGTCAAGCAAGGAGTCACTGGGTCTCGTTTTTAGAGTCCTTGTTGCGGCTCAGTTGTGGATTTGAACTGACAACCTTCCAGACAGTCAACAACTAGGCCACTGAATTGCTGAGTCATCAATGGGTATCAGTCTGAAATGACTCAAAGACCTGGGAGCAACCAAAGTGACTCCAAGAACACAACAAAGACTCTTCGAGGAGGTCATAGGACAAGCAGAGGACAACGTGAAAGACTGGAGGCTCAAACCAGCCCAGAGTCTTTAGGGGAGTGACATGGCATCGCCGCGCAAGTCCACCTCTGGATGAACCAGAAATAACAAGACGAGTTCTAGATGAACCAAAACCCCCCCAAAAAACAAAAAAAAAACCCACCTGTGAATATGTAAGACCAGCAAATACACCTCTGACAGAACCAAAGCAAAAAAACAGAAGTCACTTGTTAATGAACCAAAACCACAAAGCCATCATCTTTGCAGATGATGTTGTCCTGTTGGCTTCATCAAGCCGGGACGTCCTGGACGCCTCCCTGGGAAGATGTTCCGGGGATGTGCCACTGGGCCCAGAGGAAGACCCAGGACACGCTGGAGAGACTATGTCTCTCGGCTGGTCTGGGAACGCCTAAGATTGACCTCCATCATTTGCTTGTGATGGAAATCGGTCTGAATCTGAAAATAAAAACCATATTTTCAGAGATAAGGGCTCACTCAGTTCCTCCATACATGAGAAATGGATCTACCTGTAAATCCTTCGTACAAATGTTGTTACTTAGCGTTGGAAAGTCACATTAACTTCAGAAAAATAATAAAATAAAATCACTTTGACTTTTTTTGTAAACCATCTGAAGGTTCTTGGGGTTTTTAGGTCTTTTTCTGAGGAAGCTGACATTTGAGACTTGCCCATTAAATGTATGAATAACTGCTTCACTTTTAATCATAAGTTCTCATTTTTCTTATTTTTGTTCAGTTTGGTTATGAAAGTCGACAAACTTTTTGATGGACCAATCAGCGTCCTGCTCTGCTGGGCTTTTGGACATCAGATCTGCTTGGATTCGCATATATTTTAAAGTTCATTGGTGACTTTGATGGACAGGTGCTTCCCCGGATCCGTCCGTCCTTTCCGAACCGTTCCTACAGGTTCCTCCCAGATGGTCTCCTGAAACCAAACCATCTGGCAGCGTGAAGTTAAAGCGAGACGGTGTTTCCAGTTATTTTTAGCTTTACCTCGAAATGATCGTCTGAAACGAAACAAAACGCACAGTCGGCGTCGCTGCTGCATGGGCCGCGCTGACCGCTGTGGGGGATTGAGCGCCCGCCCCCCCACAGCCGCTGTCTGAGCGGCTCGGTCTGCTGAACTCTGCTGGAATGCGATGGAGGAACCAGGTTGGGTTTCACGAGCAGGTGTCTGTTGTTTTTCTCCCTCGTGTTTCTCACACTGTTTCACCACCTGTTCTCATCTCCACTCCTTCCCAGGTTTTTTTTTTTTACCCCCTCCTCCTCCGTGAAGAAGGGCTTGGGCAAACACTGCAGCATGTGCATGCACTAATCTCAGAATATCACTCCACAATGCGAAATAGCAATAAAAACAAGTGTTAAAGAAAGGTTTATGTGTGAATATTTACCAAAGAATACCTCAGCTGTGTTCTGCACTCTTCGGCTGGCTCATTTGCAGAACAAAAGGGAATTATTAAGAGGTATGAAAAGCAACTGTGACTTTTTACTGTTGCATTCAATTTTTAAACAATTAAAAGTGTTTTAAACTTCTACTTTTCATTTTTGTTTGTCATCTTTAGGGTGAAAATGAAAGATTTTGATCCCTTCTTTGGTTACAAACTCATTCTGTTTCTTGGAATTTTCAGCATCTGACAGAAAAACTCGATGAGGTTTCCAACTTTTGTAACTTTCTGGAATTTTTTAAAATCGCAAAATGCGTTCAAATTTTTGTTGTTGTTCTGCGGGCTAAAATAACCCTAAAAACTTCCTGTTTCCTGGTTTCCTCAAATGTTAAGCATATGACATAATCTTTTAAGAATTTTAAAAAATAGCAAAAAATGCGTTAAAATTCTTTCTTTCTTTTATAAGGTGGACTAAAAATGAAGAATTTTGACCGCCATACAGGTGTCAAACTCATCCTGTTTCTTTTTTTTTTAAATTTCAAGCATGTGACATAACCTGTATGGGGCTTCCAACTTTCATAACTTCATAGTATTTTGAAAAATGGAAAAATGTGTTCAAATGTCTTTTTTTTTGGTCATTCTGTGTGGAAAATACAAAGGATTTTGAGCCTTATATATGTTCAAAACTCATTGGGTTTTGTGATTCTTCAGATTTGAAGCACATGACATAATCTTTGTGTGCCTTCCAACTTTTAAAAATGTCCAAGTGTGTTCAACTTTTCAGTTTTGGTTCATCCTGTGGGCTAAAAGGAGAGATTGTGAGCCCCACAGAGGTTAAAAACTCATTCTGTTTCAGGATCTTTTTGAATTTTTAGCATAACCTTTGGCTGCTTTGACCATCTTCTTAGCGACTACAATAAAATTCAACATATTCAGTAAGAAACCAAAAATTAAAGCTGCAGACATACTGTAATTATTTAAAGTAGCATTTTGGGATGAAATAATTCATGGTTACTATCAAGCTGAATCTTTAATATAGATATTTTAACCGCAGTATGATGTTCATGGATTCATTTCGAAGGACAATAAAAGATCTAAAATATCAAATAAAAAGGTTTTGTAGAAAAATTCCTAACTCCTAGGAAAAGGACTGGAAAGAAAGGACAAGACAAAGTCTCCAAACAAACATCTGTATTTCAATGCTAAATGTTAACGTTTAATTTATTACATTTTTTAGTTAACTTCTTCCAACTTTCGTTACTTCACAGAAAGTAAAAAAAAAAAAAAAAACGCAAACAGTGTTTTTGGGTCCTCTAAAAGTCTTACATTTGCAGGAGTTTAATGACTCTGTTTTGGTCAATTCAAGTGTTTAGTCAGTTTTTTTTTGAAAATTGACGCACGCCGTGGAAGCCTGAGCCGTCTGAAGACAATCGCGTCTGATGTGTGATAGATTTACGTTAAAGATGAACGCGTTCATTTTTTAAAATTACTCGCGCGTGTTAACGCATTAACAGCTCTACTTTAATTGAATAGTAATACTTTGAAGTAACGGTACTTCTAACTTTATTTTAGTATTTTTGACAAAAATTCTGGATTGCATGAAAAGGAAAAAAAAAACGTTTGGCAGAGCCCCCCCTACGGTTTCCCATAATGCAGTGGGGCCTTTTACACTCATCTGTGTATTTGTTCAAGCAACTCCTGTGCCGGTTCCTGTCAGGACCGCTGCCTCCTCCTCCTGTTTAAAAAAGCAGCGGCTCCTGCTTGAATGCTCTCTGTGTCCATGCCCGCTGCCCTAATCCAGGGGCTGCTCTTCCTCTGAGCGGGGAGTTTACTTAATCCCTCTCATTTAGGCAGCTGCACTGCCGACAACCATAAGGGGTGGAAAAAAAAAAGTTATAACTCTGTGACGGACAATTTCAGCTGTTGTGGCGGCACCTCCCAGATTCATCCGCTTCAACGTGCTTGTCTTCCTCTTAGCGCTGGGTTTTAAATGTGGCCGTGAATAATACATGGGGGGGGGGGGTACGGCAGAGTCACTGAACAAGAGAAAAAAAAATCTTCGTGCAGAACAAGCAGAAACTAAAAATTGTAAGATACCCAAAATGAAAGAAATGTACACATTTCAGTCCCGAGATATGAGCAAATGAAGACAGACGCTACGATTGTTCGGCTTTAGTAAAAGAAAAATACTTCCTGCATTTTCTGCCCTATTAGATGAATTTGTTTGGATATTTTCAAAATAAAACCAAAAAAAAAGTATGCAATAAATAAATTCAGTCTCAAAGAAAAACCTGTAATGTGTTCCTCTGTGCTGAAGGAAGCTTCATTGAATGAAGCCAAACAGCGCTTTCATATCGGAGTTTTAGCTACTATGTTGATGTGTTTTGAATTATTGCGACTCTTTAACTGTTTACAAATTAACCCATAAAGCAGCTTTGCATTTGCATCAACTTCACGCAAAGCTGCTTTCTCCACCTCAGAATCCTCTGGTTTGTGTGTATTTTTTAAACGGTTAAAGAGTTGTAGGACGTCAAAGAGTGTTATTTAGATGTCATTGGAGATAGTTTTGACATTCATTGTACTGCCATAACTCATTTGCGCATATTAACACAATTCCAACGAATCCTGTCGCAAGCAAAAGCGACTTTGTGCCTGTAAACAACACTGCTGACAAAAATTAGATTCACGTCAACATTGAGGTGATGTGCAAAGCAGCTCTTCTCTGCAACCGAATTGTCTCTTTCACGCTAATAACATAAACGGGTTACGGTGTGTCAAAGCGCGTGTATTGTTTAAGTGTCGCCGATGACATCACAGATGTTAAAGGGTTATAAAGAAAATACCCTATGATTCATTCAACACTATTATCTACTTATGTCATTCATATGGCGGTGAACAAAGGACCGCCAATCGTGACCATGATTACCAGGGGAGCGGAGACTAAGGCACATGGTGCACAGAGATCCCAAACGGTTTGCATAAATCAAACTTCATGTAACCTTCAGATTAGCTCAAAAAAACGAGTGTAGAGTCGTTGAGATGTGGTCTTTGTGGGGACAAATCTCCCTTTTCAACTGGATGTCTGGTGGACAAATCTAGGTTTGGTAATTTAGAAGTAGTGGGCCAAGTGTGAAGTTTGGTGGAGGGGGTATTATGGTATGCGGTAGGAACTGCTAAGGAACAAACATTTAGGACTTGCACAGAAGACCACGGTCTGACCTAAAACCAGTGCTTGGAGACATTCATACTAGACATACTGTAAGGAGGACTTTGCGAAGTTTATTTCAATAAATACAAGTTTATTTCTGCTAAACATTGTATACTTTTGGATGCACAGACTAAAATGTATATATTTTTCTTAATAAATGAAGACAAGTTATGTCATAAACATTAGAGTGTTCCCTCTGATATCACAGGCGTTATGTTCGAAAAATAACCTGTGATGGGTGAAATCTGTAGACGTCCTAAGGCTGTAAAACTACACACTTTATACACATTTTTAGGACTGACAAAAAAAAATTCAGACTTTTCTCTCGTTTAAACTCAAAATTAAAAACCTTCACATAAAAATCAGTTCAGTTTATAGAACGAAAACAAACATCTGCTAATGATTGTAGATCTGGCGAACTGAATGCATTTTGTTCAGGAGACACGACAAAGAGGATATTGATTGACAGTAGTCTGCAGCTAATCAGGACACAGACTACAAACCAAAAAACATGAAAAATTGTACTAGGAAAAATCTGGGAAAAGCTGCGAAAGGTGAACTGTGATATAGCTGGGACCACGGTACTCAATTTCCGCTAGTTTCTGTTTTCGTCCCACCAAAAAAATCTCATTTTTAAATTCTTTTTGCAAATCTCAAGTTTTGTGTCAACTTAAACTATGTTTTTAAGCTAACGTTCAAAAATGATTTTTCCGTTTTTCTGTAATTTTTTCAAGTCGCTTTTTGGGTTTTCTAAACGATGTTAAGAAGTTTGTGCAAAATCTGACAAATTTCACCCGGTGAAAATTCCTGATGGGCAGCCGTTACGATCGTAGCTTCATATAGACCTGGTAAACTGAACACATTTAGTTCAGCAGACACGGCAGGAGGAGAATGATTGACAATGGTCAACAGCCAATCCGGGCGGAGAACACAATGCGATAAAATCCTGCAAAGTTGCTTTTGAAAAGATCCACAAAACAGCAAACGGTGACCCGCAATATAACTAGGGACCACCGTACTCAATCTCTGCCGTATCTGTTTAACCAAAAATTTTATTTCGTTCTTTGCTGATTCCTTCTTTTCCCCCAAAACTCTTCATTTATTTTCTTGTTTAACTGCTTCAAAAACAACTTTTTTTAGCTAACATCCAAAAAGACCTTCAGCATTTTCTGTTAGAAGTCATTTTTGAAGAAATTTCTAAAGTTTGCACTCACACATCCCATGGCAACATGCGGCAAATTCTGCCTGGCGAAGATTCCTAATGGGCGGCAATTACAGCCCAGGACAGATACGGTAATAAGTCTTAGGACCTTGTCAAGAAAAAGGCCAAATCAGAGGAGAAAAAAGTAGGAAATTGCTCCCTGTGAGCCTTTCTCGCCTTGCTTGTCACCTTGACTGTTAAAAAGGTATTTATCTGCCTCTCTCCGTGCTGTTTGTCAGCGCTGCAGTGTGGGGGTTTAGTTGCACTTAAGTCTCTGGAGTTCGCCGTGTGACGTGCAGGTGCAACATCCAAGAAAAATAATTGAACAAACAATTAGAATGCACATTCCCCCAACCGCCGATTACCGGCAAAAGCAACAACTCTCACTGCAGGGGGTGTTGAAACGCCGCGAAAGGGCTTGTGTGTATTCTGGCAGAGAGTGTCTTAACTTGGGAAAGAATCCGCCGCGTCCCTGCAAAAACACCCAGATGTCTGCGACCTCTCCCGACGTCCAGAAAAACAAAGGCAGAGCTCACCGTCGCTGACAGGAAACACCTCGGAGCGTCAGCGGGTCTTGAGGCCTCGATGGCTCGCCCGTGGAAAGATCCTCAAGACAAACAAGCGGTGTGGACCCCTCCGGGGCGACTCGTCACTCCTCAGACGCCTTTGTTTTCCAGAGCGCTCCATTGTTCGGCGGAGGAGAGGTGTTTTTGTTAGGCGATAATGCGTTCGTCTCCACTGTCACTGGATTATTTATACTGGAGGGAGCCAGTGGAAAGTCCTGGACCTTAGGTTTCACAGCAGAAGCACATCATGCTGTAAAAATGAGGAAGGCCACGCTCAGACAGAAGGTGAATATATTTCGATGCACTGTTGAGAAAAGTGCAAACTGGTACTTGAGAAACTAAGAAAGAACTTAAAGTTTTGGAGAATAGACATGAAGACTTTTGGTTGCCTTTCACAAAGTTTGATCGGGTATTTAGCCCACTTGAGGTAATTCCTTCACTTTGATTATGTGACTTTAACCATTTTGAACCCTTGATAACACAAGTGCATCATATTTTTTAACAACACCATATCATGATACTACCACCACCATGCTTTCAACATGGTTTTTAAGCTTTTGAGATGATTTGATGCGCTGTTTTGTTTACTGGCATCTCTACAGGACAAAAACTTGAGTTTTCCCACAACTGGTAAGGGTACTCCGGAGTTCTCGACTCCAAAAAGAACCGGTTGGTAAGTTAAAAAACAACTGGAGCCAAATCAGTTCTGCAGATAACCACCAGGGGGCCTCGTTATACAATTATCAATTTTTAACACATCTTTTTCCATATAAAATGGGAAACACACCCATGTTGTGCCTCCAAAACCTTTTTTTTTATCCCTTGGTTTCATTTGTTGTCCAAGAAAACGTTACAAAAAAAGCCAGAGATTCACGCTCTTTAAAAAAAAAATATTGTTACAATGTAGAATCTTCACGCCACTTGATGCTACACTTTGTAGGTCTTGTCATTAGAAGGAATCCCTTTCATTTCTTTGTTTTAAGCCTGGTTTATTCCAAAAGCAGTTGGAGCCAGATCACTTCCATAAGTAGCCACTAGGGGGCCTTCTTACATAATAACTTCAAATAACATCAACTCAGTTTTTAAACTGAAACGTTTTAAATCAGAAAGAAACACACCCATACTGAGCCCTAAAAGTTTATCTTCTTGGTTTTGTTTAAAGTCCAAGATGTCCGATTTGGTGCGTTGTCGCGCCAACTGATAGACGTAGAGTCTTCACGTTAGTGGAAATTATATTCGAGAGGTCTTGACACCAAAAGGAACCCTTGGGACATCTAAAAGCAACTAGAGCCAGATCAGTTCCACAGGTAACCACTAGGGGGCATCCACAAGCAATACATTTCGCATCAACTGTGTTTTCAAATTGTGGCAAAATATGAAATTTGGTGAGTTTCACATTTTCTCACTGTATGAGGAAAAAATTTTTCCTTTGTTTGGGCAATCTGCATGAAATTCGACACACACATACCACCAGCTTACGTCTACAACCACAACAGAAGTTTTACTGACCTTTGATCTCGAGAAAAGTTCACCATCTTGAACTTAAAAAAATTTACCTTTAGGGCTACCTACACATTTGAACTCCACCAATTTCAACCTGTTACTTCCTGACTCATCATTTGGGAAGCTCCCCGGGAAAAACCGTTGGAAATAAAGTCCGATTTTCAATGGCGTTAGCGTGGTGAGCTCACAAAAGTGGCGTTCTCTTGTGTGCACATTTTTAATGTATTTTTTTTTATGAACTTGTAAAAACATAAGTGAACAATTTGCTCAAGTTAAATGAAACACTATGACATGTGATGTGAACATATTGGGCAAGTGGGCGTGGTTAATATTGGGCCAAATTGACACTTGGGCCATATTCTTTTAGTCTTCATATCTCCTTCAATTTAATCTTAAAAAATCCTCCTTTGCGATGTTTACTGGTCAGACAGATGCTCACATTTTTTAATGCATGTCGAGCTTTGTCTGTAATAAATACATTGTTGTGTTTTTAAGTTTTAAGGACTTAGAAACACAACATCGCAAATTTTGTTATTATTTAGTACTTTTTAAATCTTCAGTTTCAGTTTCTGGACAAAGTATTCACTTCACGTATGATTTACTTTGTTTTATGACAATTGTGACATAAATAACATTCTTTTATTTCCAAAAAATCTTTTCACTGTTGTCTATTTGTAATAATTTATGTTTTATTTTACCCTTCTGTGAAAGAAATGACGCAAAGGAAAAGCAAAAAGTAGGTTCTCTGAGCAAAGAAATCAAATCTTATGGGAGTAATTTGTAACCAGGTAAACTTTCAACAGAAATCCACTTGACACCGGTTTAATAAATGTGCTAACGAGTTAAATTTAGAGCTCAAAATCAGAGGAATTTGGGTTTTTTGGAAATTAGGAAGGTTATGTTCACCAAATAGTTTTTGGAAAGCCGTCAGATAAGCATTTGCTGATCAATTTTTTTAAAATTCCTGGAGGTATTCTCCTGTGCAGGACTTTGGTGATGGCTGGTGTTGTTTCTCTTCCTCCCCTCCTCGCCAAGCTGCGTAGTTGTTGGCAGTGCTTATGTAATAACAGATGGAAACTAGAAATTAACACGTCTCTCGTTATTCTCCACTGCCCATTTATTTTTAATGCTGCGAGGTCGGGCGACTCTCCTGTTGTCTCTTGATTTGAGCGTTCGTGCGTCTGTGACCCCGGCAGGGCAGCGGCACCTGTCAGGAGTGGATTTCACTGTTCCTGCGCCTAATTAGCGCACGAGGAAATTGGTGGCGCGCTGCGGCATCGGCAGAAAGAGAACAGAGCGAGGCACAATTAGGATTTGTTGGCATGTAGAGAACGTACGATGAGGAGAAGCAGGAGGAGGCGGAGAGGTTGGGCGTTGTTGGTGTGGGAGTGGAAGGTGGTTTGAGGGACCCCAAATTTACTCCATTCAAATTTGAAACAAAGTTGTAACACAGTCGTACCTTTGTGTATCGTGGGAGTTGTGTTCTAAAAATAGGTGAAATCTGCGAAGTTGCCATCTTTATACATCTTTCATCAGACAGTCATGAGCATTTCCCCTTCTTTTCTTATTTTAAACTTTCAAGACTCAAACTTTGTAGAAAAATATGTCCAGAATAAGAGAATAAAAACGTCGCGATGAAAGTTTCATGTACGTTTTGCTAGCTGAATCCATTTGTACAGGGCACGGACGAGAATGATTGACAATGGTCAACAGCCAATCAGGATGGAGAACACAATGTGATGATAAAAAGCAGTTTACAGAATTTACGGGAAAAAAAATCTGCAAAACGAGTTAGCTAAAGGTGAGTCTCAAAATACTAAGAATTTTAAGAATACTGAAATGCTAACATGGCTAAAGGACAAAAAGGCTAAAGGACAGTTAAAGTAGGAAAAGTTTTGTAAATAGTGCCAAAATCAAGTTAAGCGAAAACTGTTTAGCTAACAAACAAATAAACAATGAATAATGCAGTAAAATGCTAGCAATTAAAGCCCAGACACACTACTTGTTTTCTTGCAGTGCTTAGCGGAGGAGAACTCCGTAGGCTAATCGCATATCGCAAACAAACGTCAGTTTGACTTATCCGAGATAAAAAAAAATCTTAACCTGAAAGAACACACAAAAAAAAAAAAATCACATAACTGGAGCTCCTCAGCTCAAAACTTAGTCCAACAAAATGCGCGGATGGATGGCGACACTTTTAGTTCGCCAAAGTACCAATTGTTTGAAAAAAGTCATATTTCTGGCTGGATTTCTATGACGCAAAGTCTTTCCTATTTTGGAGTCGAACTGTGACAGAAAAAAGCCTGGAACAAGACTCACCAGATTTGCACAGTTTGACATTTAGCACCAAGCCTCGTCCAACTGTAGGTGGCGCACGCAAGCTGGGCATGTGCGCCACCTACCTAAACAGTGGAAAGCAGTTCTACCTGAACAGCTTAAAGAGAAGAAGAAGCCGCTGCTTGATTGTCCAATGTGAACACCGTGGGCTAAATGCGCGTTCAATAATACATGTTTAGCATCACACGCCCGGCATCAACGTAGCTTATTAAGATAGCCATAAACGAGACGCAAATAGCTTATAAGATTTGGTATTGTTGCCATTTGTAAGAACTTGTTTCACGCTATTTTGTTGAACGTGGTCGCATTCTCTTATAGTGACGGTTATTGAGCTTACTAGTCTTTACTTTTTTTTATCTTTCAGAATCAAAAAAAAAAAAAACGGACAGCAGTTTATAATAAACAGTAAGTAATTTTTCATCAGAAAGGCAACATCTTTGAATTGAACTTTAACGAAATTTGTCTGATCGCTCCTCAAAGCTTCCAAGATAGGCGGGAAGCCAGTTTGAGGCTTTATGACCGGCGTGGGATTTATTTATCAATGGCAGACTAACGAATGGAGGAGTCTCCAGACGCGGTCTCCGGCACGACGAGAGGGAATCAAAAACGATAGTTACGGCTCTTGCATTTGCCGGGCTGAAAGGGAACGAATGCTTCTCGGGTATTTTCATAAGTCGTGGGAATCGCGATGAATAAAAGGAAACAACGTAGTGAGAAAAAGGGCTGCAGCAGAGAAAAGATAGAAAAGTTGTGTCTTTTTATTATCTGATGGGGGCGGTACCTGTAGAGCGATGCAGCCCCCCCCATCCTTTAATAATTGAACAGACATCGGGGCGGCACCTGCTAGGAGCCCAAAACATGGCAGCAGCTCTGAACAAACCGCTGTCACGTTACAGCATCAGGCAAAGCAGGAAAACAGACAGAAGAGGGGAGGGTAAAAAAGAAAAAGAGGATGCATTTGAAGCGGGGAACTTGGCCTGAGGCGGCGGAGTAATGAGCACGTCTCCACGGAGATTCCAGAGTCACTGTTTTTCTAATCTGAAACCCTAAATGACTCGTTTACTCATGAAAACTGAGGAAACGAAACTCTTTCAGGTGTTCTTTCCTATAAGAAGGCGAGCACCGCAAACGGCTACGTCGTTGGGATTCTCCGATCCCGAAAACCTTCTGAATCAATCACAGGATCGAAGACGGCTGCGGATGAATATGTATAAAAGTAGCCGGGCATGTAAGGCTAATTAGAGGAGGCCGTCAGAAATCAGACTTCAGACAGGTCAGGCGATGGCACGGCGAGAGTACATCAACCAGCAGGAAGTTCAGGCTCTCAGACAGCCGACGCACTGGCTGAATGCTGAAAACACAAACCAGTAAAACGTGGAAAACAGGGCTCAGTGCTCCCATTAAACAAACAATAATGATATTAAAAGTTTAAAATGATAAAGTGCTACAAAAGTTACAGACCCACTCCGATAAAAATTGTGTTTTTAGCATGTTCTTGTGTCTTTTTTCACATGATGGAAGACAAAAAGAACATTTAGCTCAAAACTGCATTTCTGGGTATTTCTTGTTCAAATCATTATAATTCAAGGGCAGATGGAAAAAGATCGTATTTGTGACGTACAAAATATGCAAGGTGGGCCACAAGCTCCCTCCTCACCAACAGGGAGTTCAAATGAGGCCAATAGTCCCACCCACGGCGCAAATTTCTAATGAACCGCTGCTGTTCTGCAGAAACTTTAAATTTTGGCAGAAAATGGCATAATCATAATTAAAAGACCACTCAGAACACTTTGAAAGTAGATGAACAGATTGTTCAGGTCAGACACCACCATCGCCCAACAGTAGGCTCCAGCAACCCTGTGACCCTGGATGGGATACAGTGGGTTTTAAAGATGGATGGATACAGTTATTTATTCACAGTCATGTCATAGTAATATGACTATGGAGATTTTGATAAAGCGAATATAAAGAGAAATTAAAGTTGTGATCGGTGTTGTTTGAGCCGCTGTAGCGGGCTGAATGGCTGCAACGCGCTCCTCAAAATCAGAGCAGCACATGTCAAATTCAAGAAAAAACAATGAACGGCAAGTTTTCTGTTAGTTATATCTCCAGAGCAACCATTTTATCTTTTGGTCGGCTGAGATTGACAAATGGGTTTATGTAGTTGTTGTAAAAGTATCTGAAAAAGTACCCGCATTCCAAGTATAATCATAATGTGTGTTTATATTGTTTCGTTTGGCTTGAACTAGGAATTATTGTGTTCAATTTTCACAATAATCTGGTAAAAAATGTGAGATTGAAAAGGGGAACACCGCTTTTGTCAGCTCTCCACGCCAACGTCGTCCCAAATCTAAAAACTTTGAAACCAACTTGTTTTCCCAAGTAGCTTCCCAACGATATCTGAAGAGTTTGGAAGCCATAGATCGAAAAATCCCTTGGAGGAATTTAAATTTGTAGATGTTAAAGGTCATTTTTAAAGAAAAATTCAAGATGGCGGCCTCTTCCCCAGGTCAAAGGTCAATGAAACTTCGGTTGTGGTTGTAGACTTAAAGTGGGAACGTGTGTCAAATTTTGTAAGGATTGCTCAAACTAAACATTTTTTTCATTTTTTTGACGGTTTCGCCGTCTGTGATGTCATTGTTTTCCCGGTCATTAGGTGTGTGCAGATTTTTTTGAGTGTGTGTTGGGGGACAAATTTTTGCTTAAAGAAAGAAAAACTGGTCACCAATCCGGTGCTTGCAGTTCATGACTGCTGCTAGCCAAAATAAATCCTCTCGTTTTGACGGTGAAAACCACAATTTTTATGTTTCATTTTGATTTTTGTTTGTTTTGGGCGAAACCTCAAGAAATACTGAAACAAATATAAAGAAAAATGTAACTGTAGAGTTTTCTCTTTTAAAGAGGGGTTTGGGCTTCGGTTTACTTCCACTTTCAAACCTCAGAGCGATTCTCTAATCTGCTTCCGGGCAAGAGCTTTAGCTCAAAAACAAAAGTACGAATTACATCTTTGGAAAATCAGTTTGGATAAAAATCTTCTCACTCCGACTCTTGACGTAAAGATACTCGAGCAGCTCGTCAGCGGTGTGGCTTTCTTTTTTTGTTAAATATTCTTGCTTTCTGCTCCTTGGCCAGTTGTCTCCGGGCCGTTGCTGTCTCTGCCCATGTTTGCCGTCCCGGGATCCGCAGCGAACAAAGCCGAGGGAGGCCGGGGCAAGGGGGGGGGGGGGGGCGGCATTGAGAAGCCAAGGGGCCCCCAGGCTGTGGCCCTCTCTGGACCTCCAACCCGGGATCACGGAGCTCCTCGGGTCAGCCGGTTCAGCTTCTTGTGAGGCAAATCGCCCGACTCCAGACACCCCCCACCACCACCGGTGTCTTGTGTAATCAACATTTAGAGAACAGCTGGGAGGAGAAAGAGTTCTAGTGTTGAGATGCGCTCGATCTGTCGTTTGTGCGTCCGTGTGAGCAGCGTTTTGTGTGCGATCCCGGCTGCGCCTTGTTGCTCAAAGCGAGTTCAGTGTCCAGGTCTTTGACTGCAAATGAAACTCCTCATTTCGTCGCCAAGACTTTGTCTTTGGATGAAAGTGTCGAAGTAAGTAGTTCAGATGTTAAAGAGTGAAAAAAAAATTCAAAATGGTTGATAGTGTTCACACGTGAATAAATCTACAAATATTAGCATGTGAAAGTCCATAGATTTTAGTTTTTTTTAACCAACGTCCAAAAAGGTTCTCTGCTAAAGACAAAGACTCCCTAAAACGACATGATGCTAGCAATGTATGCCGAAGTGCTCTTTTAAATAAAGTTTTGATGTTCAAAACCAAAGAAAACTTAAAATATTCTAGAAAAAGAAAATTAATTTTGTTTGAAAGACAAAAAAAAATGACAGCTAGAAACAGTCATAGAAACAAACATTTGCAAATAGTAGCAATATAAAATTTAGCAAAAGGTGCTAAGCTAGCAAACAAAAAATAAGGGTGTAAAATGTTAAAGTGAAGCCTTTTAGCTCGCAGATTAAGTCCAAACTACCGTAATTCTTCAAATTTATATGCGATTAGCATAATTCCTCAGGATTCCAAAGAGGAAAATAACAGCTTAGCGCTGATGTGCAACACTTTACAGCATTGTTTACACAATCAGCGTGAATCAGCTAAGTGTGACACAGTGACAAGTGGTTTTACGCTGTTATGCAGCACTTTACTTTTTTAAATATGATACGAAAAGTTGTTTTTCTACATTTCAAAATCAGCAGATCCATGCCGATAACAAATAATATGTCAAAGAATGTGTGTTATTTAGCTGTCCCCGGCGATGTCTCTGGTGTTAAAGGGTTAACAGCCAGACACACTGCTAGAATGTTTTCAGCGTTTAGTAGAGGTAGATTCTGTTTGCCAATCGCAAACATACGTTAGTCTGGCTTTTATCTGAAATCGAAAAACATTTTTATGCTAGTAGACTAAAAACATTGAGTAAGAGAAGTTTGGCAGTCACAGGATGTTGTCCATGTAGCAAAACTTCTTCTGAGAAACACGAGGCATTTTACTTTGAAAATCAAGTGAATCCTCTTGAAATTTGTGCTTTTAGCTTTCTTGACTTCCTGTTTATGCAGACCCCACTGTATTCTTAAAAAAGAAAAATTGCATACAAAAGTGCTCTCTGAAAATAAATTTTGGCGGCCATTTAGTCGCAAAGAGTAAAATGTTCAGAATTTGAAATTTTCCCACAATATGGGAAAAGAAAACATTTATTCAAGGGATCTTCACAAAATTTTACACGCAAGCCACAAGGTTAAGTCCACAATCATTATAGAAGTTTTGTTGACCTTTGACCTGTCAAAGAGGCCGCCATCTTGAATTTTCTAAGAAAATCATCCTCCTCATCCTCATCTCCTTCTGAGGATTGTGATGTATCGGCTCATAACTTGTCAAGCGCAATTGCAAAGCTACTTGGGAAAAAAAAAAGTATGTTTTTTTATTTTCTCAAACTTCAATGGCATTTGCATGGCAAGTTTGTACAAGTGGCATTTCCCCATTGCACGTCCATTTAATACTGGAATATTGTAAAAACATAATACACGAATCCCTGGTTTAAGTTGAAAGAGACAATATGACACACAATGTAAACATAAAAGGAATTTTGGTATGGTTACAACAAACCTCAGTTGTCAAGGAAATCCAAAAATGTACTTTTACCAATTTTTCTAAAAATCCCATAGACATTTTTTTCACCCCCAGGCAACCCAAAAATAATAAGGTTTCTATGGAGATAAAACCAACAGAAAAGTAAGATAGGGCAGTGCCTGTGGGCCATACAATGGCTTTAATTTTCAATGTAATATTTTTACTGTAACTTGTACTTCAGGACTTTTGGAGCCAACTTGTTCTGGGTCATCCAGCGCTAAGAATGTCGTTGAAATATTTATGTACAGATGTTTAATAATAAAATACATTTAACAGGTTGTGGAAGTGTTTTGTCACAAACAGGCAGACGGCTGATTCTACGTGCAGCATTTTTTACTGACTCAGACAGACAGACAGGAGCAAAGCTCAGCTTTAAGTCCACAAAGCTAACTCAGGGTCAGAGTACAGGCAAAGGTCGGTGCAGGGGGCAAAGAGGCAGATTCAAATACGCCAAAAGGTCAGGTGACCAGACAGGGAGACAAAGCTCAGACTCCTGACAAGATCAAATCATAAAACAGCAAGATTAAAAAAAAAAAAACGTTAGAAACTACTGATGTTGTTTATTTATTTATTTTTTATGTTGGAGAGTTTTAAATCACTGAGTCATATTTAGCTGCAGATTTGTTTTTTTGGTTGCTTTTTTCTAATTTTTTTCAAATGTATATAATTAAATTTTTTTTAAGGTAGTTTTTGGAGGCAACAGCCACCCAAAAATAATAAACAAAAAGACATAGTCGAATTAGCTCTAAAAGCCGAAAACAAAGTCGTTTGTGGGATTTAACTTCCTTGTTTTTCATTTAAGACCTTTTTTAAACTCTTCACCAATTTGTTCTATTTCTAAAACTCTACTTTCATTTATTGAGTAACTTTTTTCATCGTTGATTACACGGTGGCTGTTGATGAACGTTACACAACAAAGTTACACAACGGTTGACAAAGCAGATCCGTTTTTGTTTCCTTAAGTACAAAAGACGGCCGTCAATGTTTGTTTTGGACCTGTAATTGGTCCGGGCTGAATCACCGTCACCCAGGGCTACGGCAAAGCGTGTAATTACAGCTGGTGGGGGGATGTGGGGGGTGGGGGGTGGGGTGCACGTCAGAACTTGCAGAGACCCCAGATGTGACCTTCCGCTCAGGAAGGGGAAGTGGCGTCACCGTCACTGCCGCGGATAATAATTTCCTATAATTTCTCGCATCCAAACAGAAAGTCAGGAAAACAAAGCCACAATACGCCAAGCCGCATCTCCACCTCCACCGGAAAAAAAAAAGAAACAACAAACACCACACCGGGGCCTAAAGCGCCGCACACCACCTCCAAACAGCCCCTGCAGCTGGCGATCGCAGCGAGAGGCGTGCTTTGAGAGCTCGCCGGCTTACTCCCGCTAAATGTATGGAATCAGGCTCCGGCTAAAAACTACAATTACAGGTGATATACAGATTGAAATCATAGGGGAAGCTTTTTTTTGCGTGGCGTAAAATTGTCCTAATGAGCAGTTTGGCGATTTGCGGGGTGGAGGGGAGGAAAGGGCTGGAGCTGGCGTTGGAGGAGGCCGGGAAAAGTCTTTCCCCCTCTTTAGTGTGTTTGTGGCGCGCGCCGGGGAGATGCCGGGGGAGGCATAAACAGCTGCACCTGCTGCTGCCGCCGCCACGCGCACTGCCACAGTTAATGATATCGGATGATATCATTAGGGAAAGTGCTCATAAACAGATGTTGGAGGCGCTGTCAGCTGAGTCGCTTTGCATTTCTCAGAACATATTATTTATATAGGGCATTTGAGTTTGTTGTGTTAATAACCCCTCTGTTGGCGTGCAGGATGTGGCGCAGGAAAAACACGCCTGAACGTGTGTGTGTGTGTGTGCACGGTGGAGGGAGGAGCAGCAGGTTGGACTGCACCTCTGTGAGATCTCGCAGGCTCCGGATGAGGTGTGAGACGCAGCTGCACAGCATCCGGTTTCATCTCTGTCCTCAGGAGGTTCTGATGGTCCAGCTTAACCTGTGACAGATGAAAATAAGGATCTCTGTAGGTCTCTATATGTATATGGTATGGACATACATAAAACAGAAAGCCACAAACGATAGATCAATTAGATAGACATGTGATAGATACCTAAGATAGATGAAATAGGCAGACACATGAGATAGATAAGATAGACTAATAAAGAAGGGTGTATTCACACTGGAAAAGAGATCTGTTCCGGACAGAGTCCTAAGCCTTGCGCTTGGTCTGTATTCAGATTGGGGTCGACTGGAGACCTTTGTTCTGGACCAAACAAAACCATGTCATTAATACGGTAACAAGGTTTGGAGTTAGCTTACTTACTTCAACATTTATTTACTGGTATCATTCTGTCTTTTACGAATTGCTAACAAGTTTCGGTGTTCCTGTAAATATGCTAAAGATGCTAACATGTAAATCAAATCAAATCAAGCTTTATTTATAGAGCACTTTTCCTACAAAGAAGCTCAAAGGGCTTCACATTAAAACCATTTCCAAATTTAAAAGCTGAACATCTAGACAAAATAATCACACATACAACGCCCCCATGACACACGCAACCCCCCCCCCCCCCCACCCCCACCCCCCCGCACACACACACTTACATACAACACAATAAAGGATAAAATGAGACACCACAAAATGAAAAGAAAATGAATAAGAAGTGAAATTGAAATCTGGCTTAATAATATATTTTGATACTTGATGTCGCGGTGTCAGACAGGGTTTTTTTTTAAACAAGGTTTGAAGTTAGAATAGTCAGTAAAATTTGTTTTAACGTTGTAATTGTTTTTTTTTACAAGTTGCAAAAAAAGTTTAGGTGGTATTGTAACCCAGCTAACGTGTAGCGGTGTCGGACTTGTTAGTGAAGAAGTTGAGAGCTAGTCAAAGTAAAAGTTTTTTAGCAGTAATCTTTTTTTTGCACAGTTCCAAAAGAGGTTGGGTGTTTTTGTGAATATGCTAATATGGCTAACATTTAGCAGTGTCGGACTGTGTTTTTATCTGTTAATAACAAGATTGGGAGTTAGCATCCTCACTTTAACATTGGTTTTACTGGTATCAGTCCTGTCTGTTTTTTTATGACTTGCAAACCAGTTTGGGTGTTACTGTAAGTGCGCTAATGCGGCTATTGTGTAGCGGTGTCAGACTTTTTCTTTTTTTGAGCTACTAACAAGGTTGGGAGCTAACGGCTAACACTTCTACATGTAGCGTGTTACAAAGAAGTTCTAGAGTTACTGTAAACACAATTATTAAAGTCTGACCACCAGCAACCATAAGGTGTAACTGTTGCTGTTATTTTCAGCTACATTGTTTTTTGTTGTTGCTGGAGCTACAGAATGAATGTCAGATTCATAAAACTCTTACTGAAAACATACATATACAGGTATGACAAGCTATTCCTCTGTCAGACTGTTGCAGCACTCATAGATGTATTAAAAGATTTATGTAAAAGGTTAATGTCCTCGCCGTCTGCTGTTCAGGCATTGCCATTTTACCCCCCCCCCCCTTTCAAGGATGGGGTGGGGGCGCCCATTTTGTGCTACCATTATACTCATTTGTCCTGTCAAGAGAATGACAGGCCGGTTGACTCTTCCCCAGATACGACCATTAGGTAATGCTCTATCATCTGACAGCGAGGCATTCTGCCGCTCCCTAAAAACCCCCTAATTATTTCCTTCGCCAGAGACAGGCGGCGGCGGGTAGGTAATTTTTAACCTTTCACGTGCACCTGGGGAACCCTCCTCGGGGGAGCCAAGGTGCCTGTGTGGCATTCAGTCATCAAAACATGACCTTTTATGGCCGTTCGGAGAGCAGTTGGCACCGGGTGCCACGCGCAGGCTAATGCTAATGTTGATGACTAATTTATGCATCAGCCCGAGCGCATCTGCAGCAAGTTTGGAGGAGCAACAATGTGCGATGGAGCGATGAGAGGGAGGGGGGGAGGCCGGAGTAACCGACAGAGGTGAGAGGCATTTTGGGGGAAGGGGGCGGGGCTTTGGAGACACCCGGTAGCCTGGCACGACAGGGAATTGAGGGGGCTAATTATGTTGCAGGGAATACATTCGGCGTGACCAGCGAGCCTTTTTAGAATTTGTCGAGAGCAATCTGACTAACGTGGCTGACCTTTACTTTTTTTAAGCCCAAATTGCAGGAGTCCAGAGAGCATGCAAGATGTGTGCATATTCTCTGACCTAATTGCCTTTTTTTCCATTTGAAGCTAAATGCTGCACAGCACCTTTCCAGCCATCGACCAGGACGCATGTCAGAAATGCTCATCACTCGGGTATTTAGGAAGGTTAATGTGGAGCCAGCACCAGTGATTTCAAGTCGCTGTCAAAATACTAATATATTTTTTAAACTGATTTGTAAATATTTTATCATTCTTTTGTTGTAGTTTGACTATTTTATTATATTTTTTAGGATCAAACTCACACTTTTTAGTAAAAGTAGAAACGAATGTTGCAATTCCTTTAATGACCACTGGGGACTGGTTGCAAAAGGGAGCAATTTCCCATCGATCTAATATTTTAAAAGTTAGATTTTACAACAGAATGCATCTTGATTACATTCTAGTTTAAAAAAAACATGCTTTTCATTATATTTATTCATCATTTCCAAGCCGCTTTATCCCTTTCGGGGTCACGGGGTTGCCGGAGCCTAACCCGGCTACTCATGGGCGAAGGCAGGGTACACCCCTGGACTGGTCGCCAGCCTGTCGCAGGGGCCACAAACACACACCCATGCACACTCACATTCACACCTAGGGACAATTTAGAGTAACCAATTAACCTGTGAAGCATGTTTTTGGACGGTGGGAGGAAGCCGGAGTACCCGGAGAAAACCCACGCATGCACGGGGAGAACATGCAAACTCCACACAGAAAGGCCCCCCAGTCAGGACTTGAACCGGGAACCTTCTTGCTGTGAGGCAGGAGCGCTAACCACTGCGCCACCGTGCAGCCCCTCATTATATTTATGACAACTCTAATCAAATTTATGTGATGCAAGAATCTATGTTTAGATTAAGCTATCCAGCTCTCCACAAAAACTTTTTTGAAAATCTTTTCACTCTTTTAACCATATTTTTCAAGCTTACATCATGATAAAAACCTACTTTCCAACTTAAAACCTGAAAAAAACTAGAAATAACAAATGTTGCAGTTCCTTTAAAAACCACTGGGGACTGGTTGCAAAAGGGAGCAATTTCCAATGGACTCAGACTGTACAAAGTCTGAGTTTACACTGAATTTCAACCTATTATACATAGTGATTTTAAACAAATAAATACTTTAGACTATTTATGATAACCATTAAACAATTTAGGTGATGCAATTTTTTTATCCCACAATCCATGTTTGTAGATTAAGCTACTCAACCCCAGATCAAAACTGCTTTTATACATTCCTTAGTTGTAGTTTGATGCTTTTACTCTTTTCATCAGTTTTCTAAAAATATTTTCAACCCTAATTTTCTTAAATACCCTGTAAGTAAAACATAAGCTGCAGTTCCTGAAAAGACCACTAGGGGCTAGTTGCAAAGAGACAGAATTCCCATAGACTCACATTGTACAAAGTCCAGTTTTTCACCAAAATTCAACCTATTTAAAGTCTTTTTTTTTTTTCAAAAATCTTTTCTAAATTTTTCTTAGGGGTAGTTTAACTATTTCACCGTTGATGTTTTTAAACTTACATCAAGACTGAGCCCCAACTTTTCAACCCTCACAAAAAAAACCTGCAGTTCCTCAAAAGACCACTGGGGTTAGCTACAAAAGGGATACTTTAGTTGGAGATGTACTATTTTAATTAGTTTTTTTAAGCTTTTTTGTTACCAAGTCAACACTTTTCAACCCCAAATTTGTTAAGAACCCAGAACCTGCAGTTCCTTAAATGACCACTGGGGTCTGGTTACAAAAGGCAGTCAATTCCTATTGGCTCATATGGTAAAAAGTCAAATTTTACACCACAGTTTAGCTTATTTACATTCTAACAAAAATGTAATAAAATAAATAAAGATTCTTTACATTCTTTATTTGTCAACAGACAATGACTCAAGTGATAAAAGCTCTTTCTGTTAACGCTCATGAGCCATGTTTTTTAGGTTATGCTAACCAACACCCTTAAAAAAACTGTGGATAAATTCACAGAAAATGCATGACACACTTCGACTTTTTGGATTGTTGTAGCTCTGCCTCATTGTCAAATCCACTGACCTGAAATAAATTAATTTAAATATTCCCCCAGAGTCAACATTTTGTGCATTTTCAACACTTTCTTTTGTGTTTTTGGATTAAAAAAAAGAGATTAAGGCGAAGAAAAGGCGAGGAAACTTGGAACTGAAAGCCCTTCTGCTGCTCAGGCAGCCTGTCTGAGCGATGGGGTAGGACAGAGACATTTATGTGGGAGAGAAGGAAATAAAGAAAGGCGAGGCCTCGGGTGCTACATTTTGCTGACAGCAAATGCTGTATGTTTATAATCTTCCCCCAAATTCCAGCGCGTCCATAAATCGTTATTACGGCGTGGTGTTTCGACGCCGAAGACGAATTTCGAGGAATGAAGCTAATCGGATCAAAAGTAAGTGATGGTGCTATTCTGTTTGAAAAGCACTATTTATACGGGGAGGGAGGCGGACGTGTCACAAAGACCAGGAGGATGCTGATGAACTCTTTTGTTTAGACAAATCTGGAAGTTGCAGCGCCTCGAATGTGTGATTCCTTTTTCCCCCTCTTTCTCCACCCTCCCACCTCCACCCCTCCATCCTCAAGTGCAAAGGAAAGGTCACGGCGAACCTCAGAGTATGCAATAAAACACGTAAACACAAAGAAAGACAGATTCAGGGGTTGTTTGTGCAACCATTAGTGATTTATCCTTTGCTTTTTCATCTCTCGCTTCGGCCACCGCCATTAAGCCTCAAAATTACATGTTCTATCACGCCGCCGCCGCTCTCACCTGAGTATTGAATTACAGAAACAAAATATGAATAATTAATACAGAGAAATTGGTTCCTGGCAACAGGAATGGCTGCAATTTCATAAATGAGCGTTATGTTTCTCCTCTTTTTTTCCCTCCTCTGATCTTCTCAGGTATCCTTTTTTTTTTTTTTTTTTTCTAACCCGTCCTTTTTTTCCCCTTTCGTGAATAAATAAAATAATAAAACCCCACCCAGGGGTGATCAGACGGACCCAAACCCCTGTCATCTGTCTCCTGGCAATGCCAGCCAAAAGGCGGGGAGGAAGAGGAGGATAGCCAGCATTTCTTCTTCTTCTGTTCATTTTTTTTTTCTCTCTTCTTCCTTGGCTTGGTTCAAGTCAGTCAGACATCCGAAGGCGATCCACCATTCGCCGGAGAATAAATTCCATACGTCCATCATTATTTAATGCGATGAGAGAATACAGAAAGACGAGAGGAAGGAAGAGAGACAGACAGAAAAAAAAAAAACGTTGCTACATATGGAGTGCTTCTTACAACTAATCAGCAGACTGTTGGTGATTGGGGCCGCGGGCGCCAGGTTGGCTCGAGCCGGAGTTAGCACAGTGCCCAGGTCTTTGCTGCAGGCTGCACAGGTTGGCCTCAACTCTGCTGGGGAGCAGATGGCGAGCCAAAGCTTGTAGTCACACTTACCTTCCCCGCTAAATCCCTAATCCCCTCCGTGGACGCTCCTCCAAGGCAGGTTTTTGGAGGCAGAAATAGGGGTTACAATCTGGACCGGCGCGCCGCCTGCCAAAACACTCACAACACAGAAATGCAAATTAACTTATTTGTGTTGTACGCCGGCCAAGGCGCCGCTTCTTTTGCGAGTAATTAAGATACCTTGAAAAAATATTTGTAGAAGATCAATAATTTCGGAATGACAATAGAAAGGAGGGGAAGGAGAGGGGAGGAGACGGCGGGTGGAGCTTTCTAACCCGCGACGTTTCCAGGTGATTCAAGCTAAAACTGCTTTGATGTCGAACACGTTTGTTTTTTTTTCTCTTTTTTTACTAAGCGCCCTCCTGACTCCAGGGCTGTTAGAGGAGGCGCAGGAGCCTGGGTGACACCTCTCAGCTGTGCCTGTTGGCCGCGGCCCGGCTCGTGTGTCGCGACACGCTGTTATTAGCCGAGCGTTAGCGGCGCCTAAATGGACTGCAGATGTTAGCGCTCTGCTTTAGATACAGTGGCAGGGGGGGGGGGGCAGAGACAAACCCATTCAGACGCACTAAAAGCTAAACACAGAGCGACACCGGAGCACATAGCCAGGAGGAATTCAAAGGTGATCCGATAGAAAGGCTGCTGGGAAAAGTCTCAGCAGGAGAAAAGGAGGCGACTTCACTTATTAGCTAACATCTTAGCATTGAAATAGTTTTGCTTTAGAACTTTAATATATATTTCTCCCTAAAAGACTGAATCCAACTTATTTTTTTTTTTTTGGTTTAGAAGACATCCATTTATAGTTTACTTGGTTTAGCGTCTAACATTTAAACAAGTCTTTTACGCAAACGTTTAGCTAATTAGCTTTTAGCCATGGGAAATGTTTGCTTTGCTTCCAAGAAAATACATTGTCTGCATTATATGGCATTCCGAGTTATTGAGCGCATTAAGCGGGATAAAAGAGTCCGAGATCATCAGACTTTGTGTTCACAGCAATTCTAGAATTTGTTTGTAACACGTTTCGCATTAGCATATTGACAATACCTGTAACAACCAACCTTATTTGCAAAACAAAAAAAAACCAAACAAAACAGATACCTCTAAAACAAACAATACTGTGACAACGCAAAGTCTTAACATTGTTAGCAACACGTATAAAAACAACGCACAGTCCAACACTACTCCGCATGAGCATTAGCCTTTTGACAATATCTGCAACTCCCAACCAAATTTTTCACACCTATTAAACAAAAAAACACACATTACTTTGACTCCCAATGTTGTTAGCAACACAAAATACCTCAAAACACTAAAGGCTAAACCTTAGCCGCATTAGCGAATGACACAGATTGGACTAAAACAAATATTTCTGACAACACTAATTCCCAATGTTGTTAGTAACACGTAAAAAAACACAGTCTGACACCGCTACACGTTGGTACCTAAGCGTATTTACAACCCAACCTCACGTTAAAAAAAGTCTGACATTTTGCACCTCGACACAACATCAATAAGCACAACCAGAATAAGGTGATCAGGATTCTAAGGCGTACTGTCGATCTGTGGAAAAAAATTAAGGATCTTAAGTGCGTCTTATTGTGTGGAAAATACGACAGCGTACCATCTACAGGTGTTTATCTCCCACCTTAACAATACAAAACTCTGGTTTTAAAGACCAGAACATGATTTAATCCGGACTGAGGTCGCCAGTAAGCACATTCGCTGGTCCGAATCCAACAATCGGCTCACCGGCCGGGTCCAAAAGTAGTTAGAACCTGCCAAGTCAAAGTATGAACCGACCCAATCCTTAGTAGCCCACCCCAACCAAACCGGGGTGCCGTTAGGGGCTTGAGCGATGCCAGCGCTCAGTCAGTTGTGCTGACGCTTGTCTCCGTTTAGCTGGACACCAGTCGTCGCATTCTTGGTCTCTTAAACCATTTTAAAAAATGTTTTTATTTGGACTAACAGTAAAAAAAATACCCTTAAACTCCCTTAAAGTTGCAAAGTGATAATGTTTTTCATAGGATTTAGGTTACATATTAACAAAAGTTATCATTTACTATGAATTCAGTCCAAACTGAAGGTTTTTGTATGTTTGACGAGGCAGTCGGAAGGCAAAACTTTTACTTTATTGTCATTTTTTTTTTTACTACTTTCCGTGTTCCGCTGTAAGGGTACACATCGTGGTCATTTTCTTTTCGTTATCTATTTGTTTCTCTCATAATTTTATCACTAGTTTTGACTTAGTTACTGAAAGGAAACAGTGCAAGAACTATTTTACAAAGATCTCTTTCCCAGGGGGGGAAACTGACCCAACTGACTTTCACCAAACGGAATCTTCTTCATATAGTCTGACTCGGTGAGATCTGGTGACACGATTTGATGATTCTATGGAGAGGCTGTTGCTACTGAAAGGGGATTTTGTGGTCCTCCATGGTCGTCCTGTGTCAAATTCAAAGCTTAGCTCAAATGCGATCTAATGTCTGTCATACCTGCACCAGGAACACACCTGGAATTTCCTTTCAAATATGAGAAACTCTGCAATGTTCAATTTTATGACTATCAAGAAAATAATCCGTCAAACCTGCATTTGTGTGGCAAACCTCTCATTCCAACTGTGTTTTGTTTGTAGCCTTTGCAAGAAATATACAAAGTGTCTGTCCTGATCACCAAGTGCGTTTAAATAACTGCTGATGCAAGTCTAAATATTAGCTAGGACCATTGTAGGATGCCAATGACTGAAAACATGACCCAATAATGCAACAAAGTAAGCTACATTTGACAATTACTTACATATTTTGCCTTTAGACTCGTGTTTTAACTTTATTTTCAAGACAGAGATGCTCACAAGTTCTGTTTTGCAAGTCCAGGTCAAATGTCAAGCCTGTAGCTGTAGTTTCAAGTTAAGTCCAAAGATTTTAGCTGAGATTTCAGGTCAAGTCTCAAGACGGTGACTCCCAAGTCTTTAGCTAACATTTATCAAGTCAAATCTGAGGTGTTAAGTTGAAATTTCTAGCAAAGTTTCAAGTCTGTAGTAATAATGTCGAGTCTCAAGGCTTTAGCAGGAGTTACACGTCTCTGGTCTGTGGCTTAAATTTCATGTCAGCAGCTTTTTTTTCAAGTCCCGAGTCTCTATTCTGTAGATACAATTTCAAGTCAACTGCTGTGTCTAGCTGAAATTTTAAGTCTAGACTCGAATCTGTAACAATTTTAAAGTTCAAGCTTGAAATTTCAAAGTCTCTAGTCTGTAAATATAATTTAAAAAGTCCAAGTCTTCATCCGAAAAGGCAAGTCAAGCCTCAAGTCTGTAGCTCTAACTTCACGTCTTAAACTGAGATTTCAAGTCTCATGTCTCTGCATCTCAGATTGTCGTGGTTTACAGGCATGCATGTGAACAATCGTCTGTTCAACGCACATTCTTCAAAACTTCAGTTTTATTTTGATACTCTATAACCATCTGATGCTCTTATTGTGTTAGACATGATCTGTTGACATTATTTTATTACAGTATTCTGGATTTTAGAAACATGTGTAGCTAAAAACTGAAATCTTTTCAAAAACTGTTTTTCTCATAATTTTACAACTGTTTTTTACGACAAAATGGTTTTTTTTTGTACATCTTTACGCTCATAAAATATCAACTTATTTATTATATTTGTACGACTTAATTGTGACATTCTTTAATCATTGTTCTACTTTATTTTTGTAAAATGTTGACTTTTTCTCATAATTGAATGACTTTGTTTTTGTACAGATTTTCTTATAGAGCTACAACTTCTTCTCGTAAAATGTTTCTTTTTTTCATAAAATTTTTACTATTTTAAAATAACTGTTTGACTTTATTCTGTAAAATGTTGACTCCTTTTTTCTCATGGTTTGACTACTTTTTCTCAACAATTTTAAAACTTTATTTTTTTAAAATGTTGACTTTTTTTTCCCCGTGGTTTTACGACTTTATTCTGGTAAAACGTCGACTTTTTTTCTCGTAGTTTTATAACTTTAGCCTTGTAAAATTTTAACTTTCTTCTCATAGTTTGACAACTTATTCGTAAAATGCTGTTTTTTTTCTCGTAGTTTTTCAACTTTATTCTGGTAAAATGTTGACTTTTTTCTCATAATTTGACTACTTTTTCTCAACAATTTCATAACTTTATTGTTGTCAAATGTTTACTTTTTTTCTCATCATTTAACACATTTTTTCCTACAATTTTACAACTTTATTCTTTACGTAATTATTTTTTTTCTTATGTGGTGACCCTAATACTCCATCATATGATTAAACTTTGTCTTTAAAAAAAAAACAAAAAAAGAAACAAACTTAAAAATCTGCAAAAATAAATACAAAAAAAAATTCTCTCTTCTTTAATTCCCTTTGAAAAGTTTAAATAAATACATGTGAAAAGATGAAGAGGAATATGCTGAATTTAATAGATTGCTCCCAGCAATATTAATAATAGATTATATAGGTTAAAGAACAGCCTATTATAGATTCAAAACAGAATGGCAGGGAGGAGAGGGAAAGGTAGAATGTAGGTTGGCCTATATTATAGTCAGTTATTCACATTACTGACAGGCGGAGAACTAGAATTGTACTTTTGATTGAGAAAGGTGAAGTTGAAAGTAGACGAAACCAAATTTCAACAGTGTTTTAACGATCTAAAGGAGGTTTTTTTGCAGAGCGGTATTCTGGTACGCGTTGAAAACACAAAAGGACGTGTTGACCAGACTTTTGCTTTCGAAAAAAACCGAGACATCAAGAAGATGTCAGGGACTGTCTGACAAACCGGCAAAGGCTCCTCCCCCTCTCACCGATGGACCGATCTCTGCTGTGCTGCTGTCAGGAGGCATTGTGGCTCTGAAAGGCCTCTGGGGGCAGCCAGGCGGATCAAACGGCCTCCCCAGTACTCGACCAGATGTCCTCGCTGGGACGGGTTCAGATGGTCCCTGCGAGCGGCGAGGGAAAGGTCAGAGTCACACAGTGGGTTAAACTGGACTCATCACGGAACTGGCCCCGGCCGCAGGTCTTTGCAGCGCCAGCCCGCTCATCGGCAGGGATTATTTCAATTAAAGCTCACGCTGGTCGATTGCGGGATTACAACAGGGTTTAGAGTGGCGGTACACATCTGAACACGGCACATGGTCAGCTTCACAGCTCCCACGGATTATACGGCTGAAATATGGCAAACAAGGAGCCATAATTAGTATGTTTCCATTTGAATCACAAAATGTTTTTGACATTTTTATCTCAATTTTGTGCCGAAACAAAGCAAATTATATTTTTTAGTCTATTTTTTGTGTATTTTTGTTTCTTCTTTTTGTTTCTTTTAATCTGTAAAAAGATATTTAACCTGCTGTCACATTAATGCATCAAATTGTCATGTAAACCCCCATAATCCTCTTTAAAAATGTTTATTCCCACTTAATTATTCTAAAAAAAAATGTAATCAAATAGATTATAATACATTATCAGTGTCAAAACATAATCCTTTAATGATTTATATGTATTTGTTTACATGTACATGCAAAATTCATAGACGTTTAGTTTTCCAATATGTTTATAAGTATGTTTTTCTTTTGAGAACCATGTTTGTTTATTTTTCTGCAAGCAAAAGGAAAATAAAAAGTACATTGTTGGTATTTTTTTAACTAATATAAATTATTATTCCTCCGGATTTTTTTCTTAATTCGAAAATATGTTCCGACTCCGGAATTTTGTCGAACTTTTCCTGAGTCAAAGTGGTGACAACTGTCAGCTGGCACGGTCTCATCTTTGTGTAAACACAAAACTGCTAAAGCCACTGCAATTTTTGAAAATGGACATATGTGGTCAGAAAAACGTACAATCTGTCGTCACTGGAGATAAAAGCTGTGGCTTATGTCACACATGTCAGAAAAGGAACAAAAAAAACGGAATAATTTCCAGCTTTGGAACTCCTATAAACCTTCATTAAATGTGGTTTGGACAGATTTCCTTCTTGTTTTTATCTGTTTTATGTGGAAATATTTTGTGGTATAATGAGTCACCATCCTTGTCACAAATATTCCAATTTTCATGCTGAGGATTGCAGAGGGTTAATCACAGACAACTTACATGCATCTATTTTCTAAACCCGCCTTGTCCCTCTCGGGGTCACGGTGCCGGAGCCTAACCCGATCACTTGTGGGTAAGCAGGGCAGACAGGTCGCCAGTCTGTCGCAGGGACAAACTCACAAACCCACACACACACATCCACACCTAGGGACAATTTAAAGTGACCAATTCACCTCTGAAGCATGTTTTTGGACGGACAGGAGTCCCCGGAGAAAACCCACGCATGCACGGGGAGAACATGCAAACTCCACAAAGAAAGGTCCCCCATTGGTGACACAGTTTCAAGTCCCCAAGCCAGGACTTGAACTGGGGGCCTTCTTACTGTGAGGCAAGAGCGCTAACCACTGCACCCTGCAGCCCAGACAACTTTAAGATGCTAATTTTATGTAAAATCTGCTAAAATTGCTTCATAAGTGCATAAATTCAACATTCGTAAGTTTGGATTTTCTACACTGACCCCTGAAAACCGGTAAGGCAGAAGCATTATTTAAAAAAAAAAATCATTATGTTGTCTGAATTTCAGCCAGGAGTTAACCAACAGCAAGAAGTTATGGCTAATTAGCAAAGCTAACTTATGTTTCTTTTGCAGAAAACATACATTTTTTCCCCATTTCTTTTTTATTTTTACAACATTTACTTTGTTCTAAAGACATCAGGATGACCTTAGTTATTAGCTGAATTATAATACAAACGTGACATCATAGCTACGACGCTAATAGAAGAACACAACATACTTAGCATGTCTCAATTGTCAAATTATTTTACATTTTTAGTCTTGCTCTATTTCTTTAACAGTTTTATTGAAAAGTACACAAAATTTATTTAAAATCTTCAGTATGCATAGCATTAGTTGGACATGAGTAGCTCTGATTCTGAGCAATGCTAGTTAGCATGACGTTATTGGTTTTGAAGGGTAAAATGTCTGTGAAAACTTCAACCATTGACATAAAAACGTCATAAATTGGAATTAGAACATTTTTGTTTTTACTTTTTCATGCTAAACTATAAACAAGACAAGAAAAAAAAGAATTACTAGCAAAAAAAAAAACAAAAAAAACAGACATTTTAGCTAACAGGAAGCTAATGCTGTTATAATGGTACTAATCAAGATTCATGTAGAATTTGACATTCATTTTTTAATTTATTCATAACAAAACAAGTACAAAAACAAACAAAAAAAGCATTCAAATTTGTCGTTTTTGTTACAGTTGAACAATAGCTAGTTAAACTATAAAATATGGAATAAGCTGTATATAGGAAGGTGAACCAACCCCCTGGAGACTTTTACATTTATATCCCATTTCTTCATATTTAATATTCATTGGCAGGATGACTGTTTTATTGGGAGAATTGAAAGGCAAAGGTGGTTCTGAACAGGAACCTGTTCCTGATCAGTCAATGACGCCTAGCAGCAGAGGTGAAAACAGCCGATGAAAGACTATTAGCCTTTGGTCCCACGTGCAGTATGCATGGCATGATTCGGACATGAATAGCATTACCTCCCGACCGGCCGTTAGCATGCGCGGCGGCAAGCGGCCCCTCTGTCTGGCATTTTACCTGCAGACGCTCCAGACTGATTGAAATGCATTGGCGGAGCTGTAGGAGACATGGCAAAAATTCACCTAATTGGCCCCGGAGTCGGCCCTAATTTCTAATTCTCAGGGAAGGTCCACATTTCAAAGCAGCTGCCAGATCAATTAATGGACCGGTAATGCGTCTCATTTTCATACAAGGCAGGAATCCCGCGCTGGGAAAATCAGATATCAGCCACCTTCAAATAAGTAAGCGAGGCAACGGTTGGAGTTATGTGAGGAGGAATTCGATATGATGTTCAGCAGTTTGGAGCTGCATGGCATAAAGAGTATTTTCTGTCTGACTAATTTCTGCCTTTGACTCCAAACACGTTTCTGGGAGCGGTAATCTATGCGCCTTATAGACGTTTGCTGTCAGTTTTTTCGTATCCCACTTAGTGACACGGTTCCTCTTTTATTGCAGCGACCACGGTTGAACTGCTTTAATTATTATTCCCAGATTAATGTGGTAACTTAGAGAAACCTTAAGGTTTGATGATATGAACTTGGATACCCTGATACTCTTTAATTAAACTGATGGAATGGAATGTGTGTGAAATTTGCATTTATGGTCAATGAGGCACCTTATTTCATTTTGTGAGGCTGGATCAGGCTCATCAACACAAAATACCACCAGGAAACGACCAGGAACGGCGAGAACCCGTCCGTTATAAGACGCACGACATTTTTTTTATGTGCGCTTTACCAAGGCGTGCGTGATTTGACAATTTCAGATGGTGATTGATCTTAACGGAGCATCATTAGCTGTAGCTTGAAAGCACTGGAGCATCTTCCACTTCAACTGGGAAGAACGGTTGATAGACAAACATAGCAGTTAGAAAAAGCTTTGGACAATCGAGTTGTTTGCGAAATAATTATTTTGAAGTTAGATTATTTGTTTAGAGGTTACAAGTGAAGTTGTCTCAAATGCCAAAAACAAACTCCTGACATATGGAGTAGGAGAAGGAAACTTCCAACTTCCCAAAAACAGTCAGGAACGGCGAGCATCTGTCATTACCGAAGTCTGCAAACTTTAAAATACTGGAGAGTTATCCATTATTATTTATTTGTTTTTAAAAAAAAACATTTTACTAATGGCAGACAAAAAAGTGACGATGCAGAATCAGAAAGTGTAAATTGCTGATAGGTTGTAGTTTTTTTTTTTGTCAAAATTTGTCAAAAAGGTTTTTATGCGACATTGCCAGATTAAAAGCATATTTTTCAAAAAAATGTTGTTAAATTGATTCATGTAGTTTAAGGTGCTTTTACACAGGTGTAGTCTGCTTCAAATGGGTGAAAAAAGCTGTTCAAACATCTGTCTGGTTAGAATTTTTTCAAGGTAAAAATAAAAAAATGAAAATGATGATTCCAGTTTTTAGAAAAAGAAGTGGAGAAAAGATGAAAAAGAAATTATGCAGTTTCATTTAAGGTGCTTTCACACTGGGGCGGTCCGCTTCAAATGGGTGGGAGAGGCGATGTTTATCTGGTTTGACATTTTTGGTTGAAAGAAGGAAGTGGAAAGAATGATTTAATTTTTTGGCATAAAGAGTGAAGAAATAATGACAAAGAAATGATTCACTAGAAGGTGCTTTCACACTGGGGTAGTCCGCTTCAAACGGGTGAAAACTGCTGATTATATTTACATTTGTCTGGCTGTTTTTTTAAGTTTTTAAAGAAAAACAGTAAAAAGAGCGATCCCATTTTTACCTTAATCGTGAAGAAAAAAATATGTAATTTAAGGTGCTTTTACAGTGGGGTAGTCCGCTTCAAATGTGTGAGAGAGGTTGACAATGCTCACACATTTATCTGGTTAGTGGAAAAAGTAGAAAGAATGATTCCAAGTCTTTTAAACAAAAAGTGAAGACATAACAACCAGAAAGAATGTTGTTTCCGCTGCTTTTACACTGGGGGAGTCCACTTCAAATGGATGGGAAAGTCTCAAAATGTTAATGTATTTCTCTGGTTTGAGTTTTTTTTTAATGTTAGAAATAAAAATAAAATTGAAAAAAAATTATAATTTTCAGGTTAACAAATGAAAACACAAAGACAAAGAAATTATTCAATCTAAAGAGCTTTTGCACTCACATTGTGGTAATCCACTTCAAATGAGTGGGAAAGGTTGAAAATCTTTACACATTATCTAGTGACCCTAACCCCTAACCCTAGGGTTTAGGGTTAGGGTTTTTTGGGGGGTGGGGGGTTAGGAAGAAAATAATGGAAAGAATTATTCCAATGTTTTTTTTTTTTTTGTTTTTAAAATAAAAAGTAGAGATACAGCGAGTGGGAAGAAATGCAGTTTAGTGATTTTAACATTGGGGTAGTCCACTTCAAATGGATAGAAAGGGCTGAAAATGTTCCCACATTTATCTAGTTTGAGCATTTTTAAAAGTTACCAAAAAAAGTAACAAAAAAAAACAAACCTTTGGCAAGTGAAGAATGTCACAAAATTGTGCAACTGGAGGTACCTTACACTGGGGTAGTCCACTTCAAATGGGCAGGAAAGGCTATTAATATTTAGACATTTATCTGATTTTTTTGGGGTTTTTTTTGTTTAAAAGATAAAAAACGGAAAATGCCTTAATGTTTTAGCCAAAAATAATATAGAAATAAGACAGAAACCATGCAGGTTAAGGAGCTTTTACACTGGGGTAGTCCTCTTCATTTGGACGAGGCTGAAAATATTTACACATTTATTTGGTTTGAGGTTTTTCTGGTTGAAAGGAAAAAAAGTGCAATTAGTTCAAATTTTCAGCATAAAAAGTGAAGACATTACAGCATGGACACCAATTTCTGGAACGAAAAGTAATTTATTTTTCTGCCAGTACAAATGTTGAGATCTGTTTGTGTTCAAGAAGCACTTTCCTGATAACTGAATCATAAAATAGTATTCCATCTTTCTTTGTGCTTTATTATTAGCCTAAAGCAGGAAAAGTCTTTTTAATAAGCTGGATTTTAACCAATTAGCTCTGGGATTCTTTTGGCCACTCCCTTAAGAGTCTAAGCTTAACATTTGCAGATGCATGAAAAAACTGATGAGGGCCAAAGTGGATTCAAAAAAGCGCAGTCTTTTAAAATAAATCGTGGCTACCGCCTGAGAAAAGTCATCAGTTTTCCGCCTCTCCTCCACGTCTCACTGGCGGATGTGATTGATGGCAGATGAGCGGTAACATCCCTGTTTGCACGCGCTCCCCCATCTCTCCACTCACGCTCTGACAGCTGCGACCACATGGCTCTTTAAGGTACAGAAAGGTACGACGGGCGCTGTTTTCTCAACGGCGGCCTGAAATATGAATGAGCAGCCAGTCTATACATCACAGCGGCTGACGTGCCGTATTAAAATTTATGAACGACTTCATCAAAAAGCACTTTCAGCCTGACAGATCTGCCCTGATGCAGGAGTTCCACAGCTTGTTGGAGAGTCAGATGGATGTGTGTGGTCTACTAAATCGGATTTTTGAAGACTTTTGAAGGCGCCATGACTGAGAAGCAGGTGTGTCTTGCGCTTCGGCGATATTAGGGCTGCTTAAATGAACGCTTTATGTCGTTTGATGAGTCATAATTTCAACTGTTCTGGCATGTATTTCAACCAAACTCCCCAAAACAAAACCTACACTCAAAGCTGATGCAACAGAAAACTTCCAAGCGACCGGTGAAGGATGGCGTTGGTGTTTACAGACTACTCTGGTTCAGGTTATGAAAGAATACCTGTCATCTCCCGGCTGTTGAACCCTGAAAAGGGGGCAGGTTTTCCAGGTCAGTCCACCATCTGTCAGCAGACCTCTCTGATTCCCACACATGAGCACCCGATTGGCTGGAACTGATTCTTCTGGGCGGGGCCACATGGGGACACCCATAGGAAAGAGAAAATATGTGAAATAGAACATCAAGCAATTCGTCTGCAGTTGTATTATGAAATGTTGGCTTTGGGTCAACTTTATGTCTCTACCGCCGTCCATGGTCGTACTGAACCGACACTATTTTCTCGTGTACAAGAACCACAGAAGCTGCATCCATTTCCTGCACCCCCACCCCCCTCCTTTTCCTCACTAGTTCAGCTGTCTGGTCAATGGGACTGGGGCAATGAGCCAAGCATGGAGAGCCAAGCCTCCCCTCCATCCGCCCCCTCCCATCCAGACGGCCTCCTGTTCAGCTGTGCCGCTCGCCGCAGGTTCCAGCCAGGTCAGATGTTCAACACGGGCGACAACATGTTCACTCCTCACCGCTGTTTACCACGCCTGCCTGTCACCGCCGCAAACTCCCGCGGCGCTCCAGCCCAGACCAGGCAAAGACGGACACAGTTTTAGCCACGAAAGCCGTAGTTTAGTAAATGCTTTCTATGAAATGAATAAACACGGACAAAGAAGTGTTTTTTATGCTACCAGGTTCTACTTGTTTCCATTTACACCAATAAATTCAAGCATCTTTTGACAAACATTTTTTACTATTTTGGATGTGACAAAATTCTAATAGTAGTAAAGTTAGTAGACACCTAAAAAATAAAATATCATCTAAAAATAATTTTAAAAAAAAATCCAAAATGTTCATTTAAAAATTTGCCAAAAATTACAAGTATGAAAGTCAAATTATTTAAGCTACACCTACAAACTACGGACTGACATGCAAAATCAAATGACACTCCTAAAGCTAACGCTTACACAACATTACAATTGTCCGAAAAAAAAAAAAAAATTGAAACAAATATGATTTCATTTAATAGAATTTTTTTTATTTTGATTTTTTAATCACAATAATTCAGTCATAGAGTATAAACAAATAGAAGCTGCTAGACAAGTTTGAAAAAAGTAAAAAAAAATCTACCAATGGATCCATTTCTATAATTGACGTTTTTAGTTTTGCAAAAAAATTTGATTTTAAATTTAGCACCTAATTACTTTGTAACAAAACATTGTAACTATTTAGCATGATTCAAACTGCAGTAAAGTCAACAAATGCCTCAAAATATACCAAATATCACTCAAATGAACAAAAACATGTAATAGATTTAAAAAATATATTTATAAAATAAGCAAAAAAAAATTACAAACTGTAAATGTAGATATATTTGAAAAGAAGTTATATGCAAGTCAAGATGTTCAAGTTTAATCTGCAGACTAACCGAATATCACTGTAAAAGCTAACATTTATACAACATTGGATTTGCAAGAGACAAAAAAAACTTTTTTCAATAATACTTTTTTTTTTTTTTGATCACACACTATGAGCGATCCACACTATCAAACATTTTTTGACATGGAATTCAAGTTTTCACCAATATTTTCCATTTAAATCACTAAACCCTCAAAAATAAAAGACGAGGATTGAAACTTGTTGAATTTTTTTATTGTTGGGTATGAGGCGTCAACAAAGGTTTGATGGTCGTGCAATAAGCATCAAATGACTGTAAACAATTGTTTATTGACAAGAAAAAACACATTAAATCCTGCCTAGAAAACACATGTTGCCCGCCTCGTCTTCTCCCGCGCCGGTTAAGAGGGGCGGCCCAACATGCTCGCCGTCCAGGTGCAGAGCAGATAGGGTTGCAAGCGCATCGGTGGCTAATTCCAGCCTCGGTTGTGGGAACGCCAGCTGCCCCCTCGGATTTCCACTAAAATTGGAAATTTGTTTTGGACTGGCGCGCCAACAGAAGGACTGGACATGCAAGAGTGAAAGCAGCTCCTTTCCTCGCGTCTTCCCACGTCAATAAAAAAAAAAAAAAAAAAAGTCCTCGTGGCTAAAACCCCGGCTTCTGTTCACCCCTCCACTCCCACCCTCATAATCGGTGACACCGAATGTTCCATCAGAGCACAGGGCTCAGGCGGAAAGCGTGCATACGTTTGACCACCGGAGCTCCTGCAGGAAAACCCGTTTTTTTTTTTCAGTTCAATGTATACAACCTTTCAGCTCTGCACACTTCACGTTTGCAAGTGAGCGACTTGGAGAAGCAACGAGATGCACTTCCCGCATAAATCCACGCAACCTTTCAACTCGTCTTTGCTGTGCTGCTGCGAGCACACGTTTCAGAGCTCATTTTCCCAAAATCACTGCGCTTTTGGCGACTGCTTGGGTTCATCAGAGGCGGCGGAGGAAGGGTTAAAGGTTTTTTTTGTAAAAACAAGAGACGTAACCAGGCAAGATAAAAGTCTTCTTTTGAATAATAACTTTGCACAAATTAATAGCAAAGTTAACTGAAGATAAATGTCAGCTTTTTTGCAACTTTTTCTTTCTTTTTTGTGGTTTGGTTTTGTGTTTTGCTTCTTTTCAGGAAAAATGCTCTCTGGAACTAGAATAGCACATTTGTTTTCGTGTAAACCCCGATCACACAGACGCGCAGCTATATCTGCTGCCACACAACACATACGTCAGTGTGGAGTGGCAGCAGACACACAAACCCACCGCTTCCTTTTGATTTCCTTTCCCACGGCAGCTTGTGGATCCTCGGGCAGATGTTCTCCGCCTGACGTCGGCAGGATCTGTAAGGAGAAGAAAAAAAAGAAAAATTCAGTTTGGACGCCTCCTGACTGGCGAAACGGCTCGACACCGCCGTCAATCATCGGGGAAAGTTGGGGAAGAGTATGCGGGTCTGAGATCAGCCGAATGGCATCTGCTGCACACATGAGCAGAGCCGCGAGGGAGCAACTCTGCTTTTGTCAAAGCTCTCCACTTCGCACCGTAAATTCTAACTCTGACCTCCGAAACCAAGACGTACACAGCAAGCAAACGCATACCACAAGTTATCGGGCTAATATTCCGTAAATCACAGAGAATCTTCACTCATCTTCACTCAATCTGACGTGGAACACAACGAAGCCACTGTCAGAACCGACATCTTTGTAACATTTCAGCTTTAGAGATACGATCTTTAGTAGAAAGTTTCCATGACTTAAAATGTTTGCATCAAAATTATGATTTGAGAAAAGTTCCACCCCAATAACATATTTATGCGTGTATATATATATATATGTACACGTGTGTATATCAAAATGCAAAAATCGGTTAAAATTTTATAAAAATATATTTTTTTAAATAGTATTTTATTAAAGAACGTTTTTTTTAATGAGTATAACATAAAAATTAAGACATTAAAGACAATCTTCTTTAGATTTATTAAAAAATATCTATCTATCTATCTATCCATCCATCCATGGTTAGATAGATGAGTTGGTCTGGAAGAACATGCTCTTCAGAGTAAACTGGAAAAATGGGCAACATTTACCAAAGACTTCCACTTTCTAATAAATTGTTTTGTTTTCTAGCTTATGTTAACTGTTTGCTCTGTGAATTTAAAGTATTTTGTATTTGTTAAACAACTGTTTATTTCGTGTCAAAATAGCCAAATGGGTTCAAAAATGTGGGGTTAAATAAAAACATCTGAACCAGCCTCTCAAGCGTGTTTTGAGGGATTGGAAATTAACAGCCAATCAGATTTTGTTATGCGTTGGGAAAATAAATATTTGCCGTGGTTATTACACTGTAACCTCTGAATGTGATGAACTGTCAGATGACCTAACTTTCTACGAAGGCTCTCAAGAGGAACAGACAAGTTGTTTATGAGTAAAGCTGAGAAGAAAAACGACGTTTCAGCAGCTTCAAATTACTGTTAGTATCATTTTCAAAACAGTGGTGTACCTGAAGGGTCTGTCGCTTATTTATAGTCACTGACCGACATTTTTCACAGATTTAGCACAGATTTTCGTTGTTAAACTACAGATCGTTCCCAGCCAAAGTTTCGTCAATCACTTTTTCCATTTTTCTCTTTATTTATGCTGACGTATTAAAAAAAAGATGGTTCTGACATGTGAACTGTGATGAATAGACGTATTCCGTATGGTTTGCAGAAGTATAAAAAAGGCTTTAATATGACCTGGTTTGTTGTACATT